>OY744534.1:59687750-59725250 GCA_963556195.1 Sepiola atlantica
AAATTATGTTCAAAGCTTGATAAAAACCATGAACTTTCTCCCTTGGCTCTTTTACTCAGAAATATATACAGACCTTTATAGTTTGTGTGTGTAGATGTGTATGTTTTTTTTTGTTTTATTTTATTTAAGTCGAGGTTCTCAGAAATCAAAGGGCCCCTTTCCTAGGGCTAACACTTGCTCTCTATATGAGATACATAGATATTAGAATATTCTATTAAAGTTCTCCTTTATCTCTCAAATCTTGAGTTAGTAAAGAAGTTAAGAACATGAATTTTCCTCTCCCTAATTGACCAGTTCACTATGCTATAGAATATCTTTCTTGTGGTCTCTTGGTCTTATTGGATTCCAGGACAAGAATCCATCTAGTCTGGTAGAGTATCAAGGTGAGTGCTGTTACTTGAGGTAACAATACTAGGAGAAGGTGCACCATTCCTTGTATGAGCAAGTATATGGACGTGCCGAGGTTATGTTATTTGTGCTGTAAATACTATGTTATTTTGAATATTTGGTCATGGTTGACTTGTAGGGCGAAATATCCTCATGTCAAGTTGTCCTGACAAACCCTTGTATAGAGAGACCGAAGACACTCGAGGATTGTGTCTAGTAGGTAATTCAAACTCTCATATATATGTGTGTGTATGTGTATATATATATATGTATGCATGTGTTTGTGTATATATATGTATGCATGTGTTTGTATATATATATATGCATGTGTTTGTGTGTATATGTATGTACGTGATTGTGTGTATATGTATGTATGTGTTTGTGTGTGTATATGTATGTGTCTGTGTATATATATATATATGTATGCATGTGTTTGTATATATATATGTATGCATGTGTTTGTATATATATATATATGTATGTGTTTGTGTTTGTATATATATATATATATGTATGTGTTTGTGTGTGTATATGTATATATATATATATATATATATGTGCGTGTATATGATGGTTGTCTATTCGATTTCGAATATGACCACTTTTGACATATCAATGTGATATTAGTGTAAAGATTCTCAGAGAGAGGCACAGATGTCGCTCTTCAAGCCTGCCAGACTTTTACAGACCATACCACAGAGGTCGCAGGTGTTGTGATCTGAGGAGATACTATAAATGAAGCCACCTTATTTCCGTGCTTGATTTTGTGAAACATGCACTCGTTGGTTTTTCAACAAACCTACACGTGACATAGTAACCAAATATCACGCTTGGCATCTTAGGTGTTCCATGTTTCCTCCATGTGATAGAGGTGTCATGTCCCGTCTCTTCATCGCTGCTCTCTTCTGCTGCTGGTGTTTCATACTATTCTTTTCAAAAAGCTTACTGCCTTCAAAAAGCGTTTTCTCCCACCTTGACCTATCTACAGTCACCCCCTCCCATCCTCCAACATCAATTCCAAAGCACTTCAAATCGTCCTTGAGACAATCTTTGAATCGCTTACAAGGTTTTTGCTGTGGACGAGTATTCCCAGTTAGTCCCCCATAAATCCCCTGCTTGGGCAGTCTGTCACCATTAAGATGACTAAGATGACCAGCCCAACGTAGTTTGCTTTTAGTTATCCAAGATTCGATGCTTGGAACAGCAGCCTGTTCCAACACTTCAGTGTCAGGGTAAAGCTATCCCAACGGATGTTAAGCAAGTGCCTAATGTGTGTGTGTGTGTGTGTGTGTGTGTGTGTGTGTGTGGGTGTGTGTGTGTGTGTATATATATATATATATATTAAATGCGTTAAAATTATCATTGTTTATAAGCTGTTGAGACCTGGCCTATCGGTTAGCGACGTTGGATTGGGGTTGAAAAATACTTGTAATCTAGGGTTTCGAATCGTGTGACCGGTAGTGAATAGTCGTACTTCTATGCTGATGAGTCTTGATTGAAAAGAGACGAAACGTATACGTCCATAGATAAATAAACAATAACAAATATTTATATATATATATATATATATATATATATATATATATACTTGTCTCTCTCTCTATCATATATATACATATATATATATATATACTTGTCTCTCTCAACGGATAATATTTTGAAATTCCTGGCGGTTGTTCTCACTCATTAAGCTATATGACTCCGCTGATGAAAGTCCGATTTTCTCGGATCTGAAACCTTGGTCCGGATGTTGTAACTTTTTGTTTAATATTATATATATATATATATATATATATATATATATATATATATATATATATATATATATATATATACTTGTCTCTCTCTCATATATATATATATATAAAGTCTGTGTTTATCGTTCAAGTTTCAAAGTATTGCATGGAAAGATAATAAAATTGAAATATAAGCCAAATTAGCAATACAAGATTAATTAAAAAAAATTTTCTTACATTAATCCTATGAAAAAAAAAAGAAAAAAATTAATCAATACTGGTCACCCCTGAAGAAGGAATTTTATTCCGTAATCGATAGAATTAATGTAAGAAAAAAAAATAATAATAAATTAATCTTGTATTGCTAATTTGGCTTATATTTCAATTTTATTATCTTTCCATGCAATACTTTGAAACTTGAACGATAAACACACACTTTACTTGACAGCGTGCCAACGCATTTCTCGTTCGACACCGGTTTTTTTAATCCTAACCGCCATTCATAACAGCACGGCGATGACGTCGTACCATCAAGGACGTTTATCAAATTAACAAAGAAATAAGTTTCTTTATTCTTGTTTTTTTTATGAAAAAAAAAAAAAAAATGAATCAATACTGGTCACCCCTGAAGAAGGAATTTTATTCCGTAATTGATAGGATTAATGTAAGAAAAAAAAAATTAATTAATCTTGTATTGCTAATTTGGCTTATATTTCAATTTTATTATATATATATATATATATATATATATATATATATATATATATATATATATATACTTGTCTCTCTCTCTCTCATATATATATATATATATATATATATATACTTGTCTCTCTCTCTCATATATATATATATATTACTTGTCTCATATATATATATATATATATATATATATATATATATGATTAGCTTCCTTCATATTCTTTAATTTAAAATATGAGTTGTCTCCCTTACATTATTTCACTTATGTTTAGGAATGAAGACACCATCTGCGAGTGATGCATCATCTTACCTTTTTCAACATTTAAAATTTTAAAGTTTTTAGATATTACCTCTTTCTTTCCACAGCAATTTCTATCTGAATGAAATTATTTTTTACTTAGTATTATTAAAAGAAAGAATGTATCAGTGTTACTGTTCTGTAAACTTGCTGCTGATGGAAGAAATGGCTTCTATCTGTAATTGGTATTTTTACGAGAAATATTTTGGGTAGGAATAATTACAAAGGAATTAAAGCAAATGAGATTTTCTTTTTAACAACATGGACGAACACTAACGAAAAAGTAATGGCTATTCAGAGTGAAATATCGATATTTTACAAGGCCGGCGGGACAGTTATAAAAGTGTGTGTATGTGGGGGGGGGTTCTCCTAAAAAGTGTGGAGGCGGCCCACATTGCGCCCAGAATGCCAAATATGGGAATAAGTTCAGTACTTTGACTAAAAGTGATTGTCCGAAAGTGGTTGAGAGCTCGTTAGAAGTGGAATGGAATTCTCTTGGTGATAGAAAAAGAAAAATTCAAAATATTTCAATTTTTTGGCGTCTGGGCTTAAATTACCATATTTGGGGAAAAAATCACTGTTTGGGGCATATTTTGGTTAAAAATGATCGTCTGGTAGTGGTTGATGGCTCGTTAGAAGCGGAGTGGAATACTCTTGGTGATAGATTAAGAAACGTTTTTTAAAAATTCAATTTTTTGGCGTCTGGGCCCGAACTACCATATTAGGGCATTTTGATAATAGATAAGCTAATTAGATAAAATTAAACACATGCATATCAACTTAATTATTGATGACCGTAAAGTATGTGGAGGGGGGGGGGGAAATAAAAAAAGTGAGGCGGCTTGAGCCCCCGATGTCGCCGTCCATGTTTTATGACAGAAGCTGTTTAGGTCTGAAGTCGAAAATCCGACAGACCTAATTTTATATAGATATGGAGAGACGCATAGTACGAAAGAAAAAAACAGATTAACAATTAACAAAAAAATAAAAAACGGAAAAAATTAATTAACTCCTATAACTTTTATATTTTGTTAATATTAAATGAGTAGAAAAATGTTACTTTCAAATCTTTACAAAAATTACATAGACATGAAAAAGAAGAAACTCAAACGGATCTTAATCTAAATATGTTGACAGAAATTGCCTATAACATTTGACCATATATGTAGAGACGAAGGAATGCTGTCCAAATATATATACTTTTCCGTAAAAATAATTGAGTCCTCTTAGTTACCAGTATTAAAAAATTTGTAAATAATTGAATAAATTAATTTAAAAACGATATAATTTCTTCCTCACCCTAGTAACGGGTTCGTTTGTTAAGATAGTAAGACATCTGACAATAAGCTTTGAATCTCTATGTTAATGCGTTCGCTATGCCTAAACACACTAAGTTGTGGATGACATATATATAAATATATATATATATATATATATATATATATAATGTGTATATATATATGTATATGGGAGAAAAGTGCACTGAGAGAGTTATTGCACTTTTCTCCCATGCATTAGAGCACGGTCATGCTTTCAAATTTGAACAAGCCCAAATCACCAAATACATCCACAACAAAGCTCGGCGAAGACTACTAGAAACCGCACTAATCACAGCCTCCAACACCATCAGACAACGAAATGGCTTTTATAATCTATCCCCCTTAATAAGCAAAATTATCCTCACTGAACAAAAACTCAACCTAGATCATGGCTAATCTCTATTTTTCTCTTCGCTCTCTGTTATACTCACATACCAGTCTCCGCATACACACTCACATACACCCCCCCTCGCACACACACACATTTTCATTCACCACGAATCCAAACCTAACTTACTCATTCCACACATTCTTGACATAGCCAGCTGGTCAAAACCTACTACTCTCCAAAAATTTCACACCTACCCACAACAAAATCTCCCCGCTCCCCCTCACCCATTTCACCCTTCTGACGACTTCTCTCACACTCTTACCCACCTACCCCTCCTACTTTCAAACCACCTTCATTTTTTCAAATCTTTTCTAAAGCCATGACTTTACCCACACACCAAAATCACAGAGCCTCCCCCTCCCATCCTCTTTCCCCCACCCCTCCACTTCTTCACTAACAGCCATCCACATTATTTCCGTTCATCCCCACCCCTCCACTTTTTCACTCAGAACCATCCTCATTAATTTTATTCCATGCTACTGACTTCAGTAAGCCCGGACCTCGGGCCTGCGTACCCAGTAGTGGCTACTACTTTTTCTTATCAACCCATCATGTCAACACAATATTTTCACATACCTGCATGACATTTTTCTTAAAATTATCATCCTGGGGATGTCTTACAAATAAAGACGAAATGTTGATGAATATATAAAAAAAAACATCCTTTTTGGTTTTTCCTTTTTCATTTCCCATTACGTCGGATTACCTTCATCCTTCCTTTCTCATATATATATATATATATATATATATATATATATATATATATATATATATATATAAGTTAGTATCCCTGGGAATTTAAACTGCAATTGCTGTCTTTTTTTAAAACTAGCAAAACCTACCCGCCCCCCGGGCAGCAATTACTTGGGAGGAGGGTATAGTTAACTAATATATTTTTAACACTAACCCTAAGTCCGAATGGCATGTAATCGCCTAAAAGAGTGGATCCCTCTCCCGAAAGTAACGTACAATTTACGTTAAATATATATGAAACTAATCCATCACTAATTTCTAAAATATGTTTTCCTTCTTTCCATTTTCCACGGTGTTCACACGTAATCACCTAAAAAAGCAGAATATATTTATTGGGGGAGGGAGCGAGCGGAGTTTGTTAATCTGCAAATTTACCCATATTTTATTTATTTTTTAAATCTTATAATTTTTAAGTGTACGTCCCTTTTTTATTTTAATTTTAAGCGACTGAGTTTAGTTGTTATTTTTTCGCGTGAAAATTTAATAAACAGCTTCTTGAAAATTATCTAAATAATTCAATACTTTATTTTTTATGTATAAATAAAAAATATTAAAAGTTTTAGTATTATTGTAGAGTAACACCCTCAGCTACCCCCCCCCCCAAAAAAAAAAATACGATTCTACTTTTTTAGGCTACATGTGGATACCCAGAAAATCCTGGCGGCAGTAGAAAACAACAAAAAATTACTTCAGAATTTAGAGTTGGGCATCAGTGTCGCATATAAATTTAACTTAAAATGATCCTCAATATCCAGGCTATTCTAGGGTTTTATAGCAACTAACCATTTTATTTTTTTGCCATTGGAGATGAATTCTGGGCATTATTTTTTTTTGGTGGGGGGGATGGAGGGGGTCAACTCTTTTAGGCGATTACGTGTGGTTTTACGACCTTGCCAGTCGGACTTAGGGTTAGTGTTAAAATATATTAGTTAACTGTCCTAATAAGTTGGAATGACGTTAAAAAGTAGAATCACATTGTTTAACTTAGCTGAGGGTGTTTAGTAAAACATTGTTTTAACTATACCCATCCCCAATTAATTGGTGTTTTGATGTAAATATAATTTGGATAAATATAAAAAAATCTTTCGCATTTATTTATTTAGAAGACAGAAAAAATTAAGTTTAAAAAAATATATGAATTCGTGTTTTTGTTATTTAAAAAGCTGAGCGGGGAACTTTTCTTTTTTCTTTATTATAGCAAATATAATCATATTCAATCGTCGTTGTCGTCATCGTCGAAAACAACAAATTTAGTTTTAAAGATAAAGTATATATCTAAAGAAAAACTGTGTTAGTTTTTGCGTTCAATGCAGAGTGTATTTTTTAAAACAAATTAGCCCAGGTAATCTAAGTTGTTGGTTCGTGTAAACATACGCATGCTTAAAACTGACCGGAAGTTATTCGAATTTCAAAATAATCATTTTAAACGTTAAATGTTTTGCATGAAATCGTTGGAATTAATATTACTACTACTAATAATAATAATAACATTAATATTTACAAAACTTTTGAATATATATATAAGAAAACTGTAAAACGAAAACTGAAATAAATTGTTCAGAATATTAATTTATTAGAAGGTGTTTATAAAATTATTATGCTAATGAAACATCGGATGAATGTGTTTACGCAGTGTTCTGTTGACTATATATGTATTTGAAAATACTTACATGTATAATTGAATTAAATAAACATAACGTGTTTTAATACAAACATAGGATGAATGGAAAAACATTTCTCGTTCATTCATTTAGATGATTCAAAGCTTCTTTATACTATATATTGGGTATTTAGATATGTATGGCGAGGTTCCCTTCCTCCTATCTATTTGCCTATCTGGCACTAAAAGTATGTAAGCTTTTTTTTTAATTTATTTTTAATTTTTAATGCATCTTTTATTATTATATAATTTAATATACTAACTGCCATATCGCAGAATGGTTCTTAAGTGTAGTGTTTTAAACGTATTATTAAAATTATTATTATTATTGGTATAATTAGTATTATTATTAGATATGCAAATTACCATATCACATTGTAGTCTAAAATGTAATGTTATTGTTATTATTATTATTATTATTATTATTTATGTACTTACATTATTTTTTGTTAGTGAAATAATAACTGAATTGTTTCTACATTTGGTTATTGGGGAAGTGGTAATTTGATCAGCACTGTTGGAGAGCCATGAATTTTATAGCTGTTCTGTTTTTAAATATCTAAAAAAGTTACATGGTAAACAGCTGCTGATCCCCGTTTAATATTTCAAATTTTAAGTTAAGGTCCCTGTTTATGTTTCACTGTTATATGCTTTTTATATTTGTAAATTTTCCAGCGGTAAGTCGGCTTATGCGAGTGTTAAGTCTGCAATATGTTGGATTTAGTTAGTATCCCTTGGAATTTAAACTGCATTTTCTTTCTTTGTTTAAAATGACTCAAAGCTTCTTTAGACTATACATATATATATATATATATATATATATATATATATAAAATGAAAAATCAATTTCTCGGAATTGGAACAGAGCCGGATCAAGACAGCAGATATTGCACACACAAAGGGCTTGATATTTTATCAGATATAACTTTATAGCAATAGTAAATCATTAAAAGTTTCTTATTCTCACACTTTTAGCTTCACGATAGACCCGATTGTCAGAAGTGCATTATTATAACATACATTTTCATACATTGGAATTCAAACTTAAATTCAAAATTTGAAGCTGCATTCATTTGTATAAAGACGTATGAGATATTAATACGCTTCTGACGATCAGGTCTATCGTGAAACTAACTACAATGAAGCGTTATGATGAGCCCCATTTTAATTTTTGTAATTATTGTTATATGTTCAGAGAGTGTGGTGACAGTGCAGAGAGACCGACTGTTATGCATCCGCTGCAAAGAAACAGTGGCTGCACGCGAGAGCGAACCTGGAACCGTCTGATTCCGAGGTGACGGCTGAAGGCGAATAATTATGAAAATTAGGCACTTTTAGTGCTCAGTACAAAAGAGTGACATTTTTTGCTCAGGGCAGATATCTTTTTTGGACGCCACGCAGCTAACGTCGTTTGCGTGTGTTTTGGATTGTCATTGGTAATATTATTTTATTTTGGGCTGCCGCTCTATTTGTCTAAGGGCATCACATAATTGAATAGGATAGAATTCTGTTGCTGCTGCTGCTACTAAGAACGAACTCTTCTCTTTTGGCTGGTGAAGAGAACAATGAAGAAAATAATCCGGCACCAGAAAGAAGAGAATACACTGAGAACTGGTATTCTACGTGTGTTCTCGCTTATTGTTACTACTTGCTTTCAGAGAGAAAGCGAAAGATATACATGTGGTATGTATACATGTTGGATAATGTATAGTGAATGAGTCTAGGAGGCCATAGTTAATTATTGAGTGGTAAATTCAATCATTATTTGGTGACTTGTAATTTTGGCTGTAATCCAACAGTAAGCCTAGAAACAAAAAGTCTATATTAATTAGTATATAAACACATTCATACACACACTCGACGAACCGACTCACATACTCGATGCTGGCGGTCATTTCGCAAGCCTTCTTGATCTTTTCTTGACAAATTGCCCTGAACAGTGCTCATCTACCGTCCTACACTCTCTGCGATATTCCGATCACTTGGTTGAATCCATCAAAATTAAATTTAAGCTTAGAGATACTTCTAACATTCTTTTCTATTGCAGAGTGGGTAATGTTCCAGATGACGCGCCTAATTTCCGTGATTTCACGTCGCCAACGGTCGGGCATGTCGCGGAAGCGCCCGAGCGCTGACGGAATAATATCATTTTTTCTTTCATCTTATAAAAACATTGACCAAATTTTACCCCCCCCCAAAAAAAAACAACATTTTTTTCAGAAAAATAAAAAAATGATTTTAATCTATGTATTTTTTTCTTTGAATTTATTCGTCTCATATTAGCGTCTGCCAGTCTTCCAGTTAGAGCTTGGCAGTTTGAATGTATGGCTTGGCTATCACCAAGAACGGGAGCCCTAACCCCTAACCCATTTTTATTTCTTTAATGTTAGCAAGAAAGAAGAAAAAAAAAGAAAAACAGCGAAACAAATGAAAAAGAAAACATTGACAAATACCCCTTCCCCCCAAAAAATTTCTTTCTACACATTTGATTGAAAATGGTTTGTTTGACCCCCCACCCCCCACCCTACAGTTTGTTCAGTTTTTATCTTTTTATCTATGTATTTTTTCTTTGAATTTATTCGTCTTATATTATCGCCTGCAAGACTTCTATTAATGCTTGGCGTTTTCGTCTCGGCAACTCTCGGGCGCTTCCGCGACCTGCCCGATCGTTGTCGACGTGAAGTCACGGAAATTAGGCGCGCCATCTGGAACAGTACCGCAGAGTGTAACGATACTAAATACCGATTTTAACTTATTAAACCTTTTTTAAACGGTATTACCATCTAAAAGTAACCTTTAAAAAAAATTATATTTTAATATTTATCTCTAGAGAAAATAACCTTATTTACTTTTTTGGCGAAGCATTTAAAACAAGTTGATCGAGAAAAAAACATGGCGGATATAAGTTTAATCATTTCTTTATTTTTTTTTTTTTACTAAAACAGGAAATGAAGTGAAACAAAAATGAAAGTAACATGAGTTCTGGACAACGCTACGTAGATACAACTAGTATACAAATAAATACTAGCGGGACCCGTGTAAATTACACGAAATGATGTGTTCAATACTAATTATCTTGTTTCTAACCTATACATGTTTGAATAAAATATGATAAGATTTTACTTGTATATTTATTTTAAAAAATGAACAATACATGAAACAATTTACAAAACTTATTTATATACAATATTTCTAGTGAAGGTAATATTTCGACGACTAAACCTTACTTTGTAAATGCTTTAGATTAAATGAAATTTGGCTCCAATTCATGCGTAGCATACACACATTCGGAAGGTTGTTGCTTTTGATGTAAGCGTGACACACAAAATAACACACACGCTATCGCATTATGTGTCTTCCCTCCCCCCTTCGATGCAGAAAAAATAAATCTTAGGAGTTGGTTGGGATCGAACTATAAACTAGTCGGGCTGACGTAAAAAAAATGACGTCAAAATCCTACGTCGCTAATCGTTGCGCCAAAAAGGAAATACTTGAAAGATAGTAGGAAAATTAGATGACTTGAATGCTATTCCAATGCATTTCCATTCGCAGAGCTTTTGATGTAAGCATGACACACGAACACACACGCTATCGTATTAATATATAGATAATTATATTAGTTGTTATATTTGTAGAGAAGAGTGCTCAATTTCGGTTATAGAGATTATGTAGTTCTAAGTGGTGACTAGCACTTTCCCTCTTTCTTTCTTCAGACTGTGCGATTTACTCCAATCTGCTTATTCCTTTATGTCCTTTAAGATTGATCATTATGCGAGGGGCTGTCCGGATTTTACTGGTCAATTCGTTTGTTTATGTTGCTCATAGTCTACTTTTGTTTATGTTGCTCATAGTTTACTTTTGTTTATGTTGCTCATAGTTTACTTTTGTTTATGTTGCTCATAGTTTACTTTTGTTTATGTTGCTCATAGTTTACTTTTGTTTATGTTGCTCATAGTCTACTTTTGTTTATGTTGCTCATAGTTTACTTTTGTTTATGTTGCTCATAGTTTACTTTTGTTTATGTTGCTCATAGTTTACTTTTGTTTATGTTGCTCATAGTTTACTTTTGTTTATGTTGCTCATAGTCTACTTTTGTTTATGTTGCTCATAGTTTACTTTTGTTTATGTTGCTCATAGTTTACTTTTGTTTATGTTGCTCATAGTTTACTTTTGTTTATGTTGCTCATAGTTTACTTTTGTTTATGTTGCTCATAGTTTACTTTTGTTTATGTTGCTCATAGTTTACTTTTGTTTATGTTGCTCATAGTCTACTTTTGTTTATGTTGCTCATAGTTTACTTTTGTTTATGTTGCTCATAGTTTACTTTTGTTTATGTTGCTCATAGTTTACTTTTGTTTATGTTGCTCATAGTTTACTTTTGTTTATGTTGCTCATAGTTTACTTTTGTTTATGTTGCTCATAGTTTACTTTTGCAGACTATTTATGTTGCTCATAGTTTACTTTTGCAGACTATTTATGTTGCTCATAGTTTACTTTTGCAGACTATTTATGTTGCTCATAGTTTACTTTTGCAGACTATTTATGTTGCTCATAGTTTACTTTTGCAGACTATTTATGTTGCTCATAGTTTACTTTTGCAGACTATTTATGTTGCTCATAGTTTACTTTTGCAGACTATTTATGTTGCTCATAGTTTACTTTTGCAGACTATTTATTCAACTACATTGTTTAATATTTTCAGGATTTGTTATTTTATTTGCTTATCTTATGAATGTTATTTATTATTTTTATATATTATTTATTTGCTTATTTTATATGTTGTTTATTATTTTATATTATTTATTTGCTTATTTTATTTATTTATTATTTATTGTTTATCTTTTTTATTTTTTATTTATTTATTTCTATAAATTAATTTGGTGCTTATCTAGAAGTACGGGGTCATTCGAACAAACAAAGAAATATCTGATGTACGTACATGTCACGGAATGAATATATCGTATAACATCAATCACGTAAATTAATCAAGTAGTTTTTATTTTATAAAAGAAAATTAAATTTTACCCATAAACGGGCAATGTTGATGTATCAGCGGCATTTTTGGTTATATTCAAGGTAGCTAAGAAAGATAACATCCACAATCTAAGAATTTATTTCTCTATTTCGACATGGCGGCGATATTTCTCCCTTATTCGTTTATCGTTAAAATTTGTTTTTCTTTTATAAAAGAAAAAAAAATACTTTATTAATTGACGTTATTTTTCGTATAGGATATTTTCATTCCGTAATAGGTATGTACATCAGACAGATATTCCTCAGTTTTTGTTTTTGTTTTTGTTTGTTTTTCGAATGTCTCCGTACTTCTGGATAAGCACCATCAATTTCTTTATTTTAGTCGTTCGAGTCGTTGTTTTACTTGGTGACTTACCTGGAATTTATTTTCCTGATTTAAGTTCTGATTTGTTTCGAAGATTATTTTGTAGTAGTTATGTGATTATCGCTATATTCTCTCTTAATCAGAGTTTACATGATTGAGTTATTGTTATAAGACGATGCTATTTTTCCTGATTTTCATGTTAGTTTGGTGTGTTTTGGTTGGAAATATTAAGGTGCCATATATACCTAGTGTTTTGCTGTGTAAGTATTTTTTGCTATTAAAAGTTATTGTGTGTAGAGTTTCTTATTTCCAAATGGATTCTATCACTCTGATGTATACTGTGTCTGTTTTTTTTTTTTTGGATTGTTTTTATGATTGCTTAATAATCTACTTTTGTTTGTAGGTATTTTCTGTTTTAAGGATACTCAGATTCTTCTTTTTTGCCTGGTGTTTGTATTGTATTATGCATCTTCCGGCTGTGCTTTTTATTATTTGTCACATATTTCCCGTGCAGCTATAGCTAATGTTTAGTGTGTTCATGTTAAATAGTTTGTGTAGTCTGTTGGAAATTGTTTGTATATTAATTTGAAAACTATGTTTCTACTTCATTATTTTGAGGGTTCGTGTTTATTTTACTGCGAACTCGCTGTTCTTAAATGTTCGTGTGTAATCTTCTTTGTTGAAAAGTTTCATTCCATGTGTTATCGGATAATCAGCAGCTGATGGATTATGGGATTTGTTTGATTATATAGCAGTGTTCTTGCTTCCTGAATTGTATCTTTTTGAAAGTTGAATATTAAGTCGCAAACATCTATCTATCTCTCTCTCTCTCTCTCTATATATATATATATATATATATAGAGAGAGAGAGAGAGAGAGAGAGAGAGAGAGATTTAGATTTTTCACTTATAAAATAGATCATTCAGTGAAGACCGGGGTTGTTCCAATAAAAACAAGCTCGATGATACTCGATTACAGAGTACAGAGCATTTATATGTGATTTTATGAAGGCTTACCAAAGCATTCCCTTCAGGACACCAATGATCACCATTAAAGATATTTTTTCTTACAAATATTATTTATTCAAATTAAATGTTTTTTCCTACACGTGTTTCACTACCAAGCAGTTACTTGCTTGGCAGATCATCAGGGAAATTAATTATATATATATATATATATATATATATATATAATTCAGTAGCATACAAAATTTCTGACATAATTAATATTTAATGTTCCAAATATTTCAACATTAGCAATAAATATTGTTAATGTTGACATTTTGGCAGCATGATTACAAAATATGTCCGAAATTTTATCATAAATTGTGTATTCTACTGAATTATAACAAATGAGCTTTGTTTGACTTTAAGTGTAAACCATTGAGCTTAAGTTTAACTGCAAATCACTACTATTTATTTATTCATAATATATTTGTTATGTAATCTCCTGGAGATATATCAACAGTTATAGTTCTTGAATTAAGCTTTTATTTAAATAATTATTATATATGCTAGCAACTATATGCTCCCTCCGGTCGCATAGTTTTGCTAGTTAGAAGCAGAACAGATACTACACTACCTCTCAGAAAAGGAGGACGTAATGCCTGGGAGGATGACATGGCAACAGAACAGATACTACACTACCTCCACACCTGTTAAAAAGGATGAAGTAATGCCTGGAGCGATGGTTTTATAACAGAGCAGATACTACACTATACCGCTGAATTGTGCATTTAAATATAGTACATTAGTCTGAATTAGTATAAACTATACTATTTCATAATAAGTACAATAGTCTTAAATAGTATAGTTTAGACTTCGGACAGACAGATACATAATCTCCATTATTAATAGATATGTATATATATATATATATATACATATATATATATATATATATATATATATATATATATATATATATATATATATAAGAAGAGAACTAAAAGCGAACTTTTAGGAAAGGTAAAAACCTGTTGTGAAAAGTATACAGCTCAATATAGCAGATAGAGCAGAAAGATCGATAGAAGGAGGAAAAGGAATTAGAAAAGCGACGAAGGCAGATCTTTTTTTCAATTCAGTTGCTCAATGCAAGGTATATTCCGCAAAAAAGCAATTTATGTATATATATATATATATATATATATATTAGATATGTGTATATGTTTATATATTTCTATGCATAAGATTCACTTAACTAATTAACCGATCATTATGAATTTAAACCCACAGCTGCTAGATGTAAGGTGGGTTATGTGGGCTATATTTTGTTTAATTCAGTTTCATGCAACAGTGGAAATGAGGAGGTGGAAGTCGTTCGTTAAAATTAAGATGCCTTCGATTTTTGTAAAATTTTAACAATAAATATTACACATCAATTAATAAATATTCCACAAACTTAAGTTTCATTGGAGTAGTGTAAGGGATTATAAGGGGTATGATGTGCCCCCCCCCCTCTCCCATTTGAAAATTCAAATATTTCAGCTTTGAATAAATTTGATCCATAGTCATTTGACAGCAATTCTGAAGACTCTTAGAGTAAGTTTTAAATCTTTTTTTCTAGAATTAAAATCATGTAATGGATTTTCATCAAAATTTGGATAAGGATTCTAAACATAAGGTTTAGTAGTATTATATATAACAAAACTTCATTGAAATTCAACAGTTACTTACCTATCATCTTCTCGTTTTTTCTTCCATAATTGAATTAAATATTTAAAAATAAAACCAGCGTTTTAACCTTTTTAATTTATTAATTTATTGCAACAATTGAAATATTTTTTTAAACGAAATAACCGCGTTCTTCTGACCGTAAAATTAAGTCAACTGAATCTTCTTTAAATAAATAAAATGTAATATTTTTAAAGTTTATTTATTTAAAATTATAGCGATTAGATGTATTAAAATTAAAACGCAAGATTTTTCTTTTAAAAAAAAAAAACTGCTTAAGTCAACAACGTCGACAGAATTCTATTTATGTCGTCTTGTTCTATTTTGGAACTATTCATTTTCGAATTTTTGACTTTGGGTAAAACTTTTATTTTTGATGCTCAGTGACAGCAGGTCAGTAGTAATTAATTTTTTGCATTTCATCTTTGGTGATTGGACGATCATGGCAAATCTTGCACTCGTTCAGAGCCCCCTTTTTGTGTGTGTGTGTGGGGGGGATAACTGGCTTCACCGCTATAAACGGTTCTTGTGTCTAATTTTTCCGCAGTATGAGTCAAGTAAAAAAGCTTAACAATTAATACATAGTTTGAAAAATACAAGAACACCCCCCTCTCGTTTTCCCTTTTTTCATTCTACGTAATAATTTCTCCCTCTCGCGCTTTCATATGCGTTTCCTATTTATCTTGACTTCCTGTTATGTTTACCTGTGATGTGTTCGTTCCAAGTAAACACCTGCATTTTCCGGGCTTTTACATATCGGAAAATGGTAGCAATTGTACTGAAACGTAAAATAAAGCGAATAAAGTCTGTTCCCCATGAGACGTCTTTTAGATAATTTTCACATTTTTTCCACACACACACGCGCGCGCGGAAGTGGCATGGTGTAACGGTCACATGTGTAGACTGAAGATTCGAGTTCTTCTATAGCTACGTAAGCAAAAAAGCATATATATATATATATATATATAGAGAGAGAGAGAGAGAGATAGGAGGATGAAAAGGAATTAGAAAAGCGACGGAGGCAGATCTTTTTTTCAATTCAGTTGCTCAATGCAAGGAATATTCCGCAAAAAAAGCAATTTATTTAATTAATTTTTTCCTGAAGCCAGGCTTTTCAAAGATCAAAATCTTATCATCAGAGGAAATTGCTGGGATAGATAAGTTGGCAAAAAGCCAAGATTTAAAATCTAAAAAAGTAAAATAAAGATTGTGGGGAAAAAAACAAGGCAAAAAGCTGCCCGAATGCAAGCAAGTGTCCGATTGCAAAAAAGGCTGGTGTTAAAAAGTCCAGCGGAGAAAGTGGTTTGTAGGTAGGCCGTTAGAAGGCACGAGAAATAAATTGAGAGGTTTCAAAGTTAAACTCCAGAAACCAATTGCGTTTTTGCGGAATATACCTTGCATTGAGCAACTGAATTGAAAAAAGATCTGCCTCCGTCGCTTTTCTAATTCCTTTTCATCCTTCTATCTATCTATCTGCTCTATCCGGTATATTGAGCTGTATACATTTCACAATAGGTTTTATCTTTCCTAAAAGTTTGCTTTTAGTTCTCTACTTATATATATATATATATATATATATATATATATATATATATATATATATATATATATTATGCGACCTTGATGTTTAACCCTCTCGATCTCCTGCCTCGATGTATGTCAATAAACATGACTCATGTCTCATCCTCCTCCTTCATGGTTTAAATAACTCCGACCGCTACCAATGTTTTCCTCCACACCTTCCACAGTTATTGTAATATCTCCCGCCATCTTGATGAGCCCATAACTTATCTTGTCCTAAGCGACCCCTCTTGGCTTACATAACACAAGTTCACTCCCCCCTCCCTAATGATTTTATACCTCCAACCGCCACCATTCCCCCCACACTTTTTACTGTTAACTCAATTTCTCACTGGCACCATCTATTTGTATCTCATAATTTATCCTTTTATAAGCGCCCTTTAAAGATCCACTCCTCCTACTACCATTGTTTCAAACATTTTGTACTTGTGTGTTATTTTTCTTCAGACAATCATCTTGAGGAAGTCTTGAAATTAAGACGAAACGTTGATGAATATATAAATAATATTTATGCGTTTTCCTTTCTTCATTTTTCCTTATATATATATATATATATATATATATATATATATATATATATATATATTAATATTTCAAATATAAATTTTATAACACAAAGTTAGTGCGGTACTAGAGCTGTAATAAAAAATATGTTAATTTAATTAAAATCGCATCAAATGTAAGGAACAAATTCACACCAGTTTCACCAAAAAATCAATTTTTTATTTGCAGCATACAATTGTTTCGGCCTACCACCAAGATATATATATAATAATGTTTCAAGTGCGTTAATGTCGCGATTTGAATGTACGGGTGCTCTTGGCCTTTTGGCTAAGATCAAAGTGTAGTATCTGTTCCGATGGATACTGCACCCCATACTGGTGTTATCTTGGCCTTCGGGTCTTGATTTACGTCGGTCTATGGGTTTGCCATGTGCAGTTCTAGGAGGTCCACCCTCCCAGGCTTTGCCTCCCCTCTTTGGGGAGGAGTAAGTTTATTGCTTACTGCCTGAGGCGCCCCTACCGGGGAATGCCGACGGGGCTGCCCAGGCAATTTTTAATTGCCAGAGTGCTCACCTTCTCGGACGCTGTCTTTTCAAGTCCCACTTTCCCGATCTGACCTTGGGTCACATCTTACCTTGTGGGAGTAAGATAAAACTGGCCTTGTGCCTAACCTCCTGGGGAGGTAAATAATATGTCGCGATTTGAATGTACGGGTGCTCTTGGCTTTTTGGCTAAGATCAAAGTGTAGTATCTGTTCCGATGGATACTGCACCCCATACTGGTGTTGTCTTGGCCTTCGGGTCTTGATTTACGCCGGTCAATGGATCTGTCCTGTGCAGTTCTGGGAGGTCCACCTTCCCAGGCTTTACTCCCCTCTTTGGGGAGGAGTAAGTTTATTGCTTACTGTCTGATGCGCCTCTACCGGGGAATACCGACGGGGCTGCCCAGGCAATTTTTAAACCCCACTTTCCCGACCCGACCTTGGATCACATCTTACTTGTGGGAGTAAGATTTAAAAAAAACTGGCCTTGTACCTAACTCCTGGAGAGGAGTAAATCAATACTCTATTGAACAATATATGTATAAAAAATGGAAACAATATATATTAAAAATGAGTACGGATAGCAATTTAGACTTTTTCTGTCTGGAGTACTACCTCCTCTTTTATAAGAAATAAATACTATGAACACTTGAAACATCATTATATATATCCTGGTGGTAGGTCGAAACAATTGTATGCTGCAAATAAAATAAAAAAGTTTTTGAGGAAATTGGTGTGAATTTGTTCCCTACATTTTATGTGGTTTTAATAACATTAAAATATTATATATATATATTAAAAGCTCTAATATATATTGAGCACTTTTGAAAAGTAATGGTCTTGTTTATTTAGTTAATATTTGAACTTAATAAATTAATATATATATATATATATATATATATATATATATATATATATATATATAAATAAAGAATGACGTTTCTTCTCGTGCAGCTTCAGACCTTATAGGAAAATAACTAACCACTTCATATGCTAATATGTTTTGCACTTCAAATTACATAAAGTACTCATGAGTGTTTCCAGAAATTCTGCATTCAATTCATCCTCATTCTATTATATCTGTCCTCCCGGACTCCTCCAAACAAACCTTTCAAAGAGAAGGTAGTATCAACTTTCACTCGCTACTATTTTTCTACTAACACCGCCACCAGAATCACCATGTACTATCTTTCAATAATTTAAAAACTACACAAACCCGGTTAATCTAGAATAATTACCAAACGCTTAAAAATATCAACGAATATCATGTCTGAAAAACAACAACTGTTCATTAAGTCTACGGATTTCTGCGTCGTTAAACTTTTCCTTTTTCTTTCTATTTAAACTTCTTTCTTTCGTTCTCTGAATTGGTACTCTGATATTTACTTATTTTTACAAATAACATGACTATTGCATCTTTTAACGTCGGTAAACTTTCTACCTTAGCGCGGAATACAGGAATATCAAAATGAATATCATATTTTCAGAACCGTCATTAGCAGTGACCTAAATAATTTTTCATCTTTTCCTCGCACAACGCCGATAAAATTTACGCATTACCACGATATATAGGAATATTGGATTGAATGTCAGATATTCCGAACCGGCAGTAGTAGTGAGCTAAATTATGTTATAATTTTCTTTAAAATTTCTTCTTTGCTAATTACGAGAAGCATTTCACCTTCCCTGCCGAGAACATAACAAAGTATGTTTACGTTATCACTAAACTATACAACAACATTGTCTTCGAATATTAAATTATGAATGAAAATCCGTCGACTTGGTTATACAAATATTTCATTTTAAAAATTAATTCCGATATTCTGCACTGGTACAGTTTTTGAACGAGACAAAACCGACCTTTGGCTGACGCAAAAATACGTAAGCAGAAAG
Source organism: Sepiola atlantica (assembly GCA_963556195.1). Lineage (NCBI taxonomy): Eukaryota > Metazoa > Mollusca > Cephalopoda > Sepiida > Sepiolidae > Sepiola > Sepiola atlantica. The sequence continues at coordinate 59,707,525 of OY744534.1, forward strand.
AAAAGGTCGTATGAAAACGAACCAGCATCAAAATTAAAACATGGCAACTTTTCAACACCAAAAAATACTGAAAGAAAAACACTCACTGTATGTTTATTTTTTATGACAATTTACTTTTTTTTTTTTATGAAGAAATTTAATTAAATACTTTTTTGTCACGGGAAAGTTAAATTTATTTCTTGGTTTTTTTTTTGTAACTAAAGATAGTAAACAACTAGCCTTTCAGAAACTTCCCGCTTTTTACGAACAAACAAACAAAAATCGGTTTTGTCTGGTTCAAAAGCTGCACCAGTGCCCAATATTTTTACCAGAATAAAAAGTTATCATCTTTATAGCGCGAGGGGGGTACAAACAATTTTTAGTTTTCGTAATCTTCTACATTTGACAGCTGATTATTATGCTGTTGATTTTTAAATATGTTTATTTATCTGCGGCAGGAAGTCCGTCTAAAAAAACAACCTAAGCTTAAGTCTGTATGGCAAAAAAAAACCTTTATGGATACAATTTTAGTCACAAATTTCATAAAACTAATTAGTATTAACAACATGAATTGTTTTAAAGCAAATACACTTCGGTTATTCATTAAATTTGTGACCTATTTGCGTTAACTTAATTTACAAGCTATTATGAATAAATGGCTACTTTATGAAATCTGTAGATAACATTGTATTCATGCAGACGTTGTTTCAGTGCAACACGGACTGGGGCTTAAAAATCATTCTTTTCTATTTCACTCAGACAACGCCGGGACCCAGGTCCTGCTAGTATATATATATATATATATATATATATATATATATATATATATATATATATATTGTGTGTATTTAGGCAGCAAGTTTACATTTAGGCAAACGTTGTTGAATAGCACAGAGTGTTTCTGCTTTGTGATCTTTTTAAAATTTTTTTCCATCTTCCGAATGGTCAACTTCGTACCTCGATCAAACTGGTGTATGAAGTTTCCGTAGTTTTGTTGTTCCATCTTCTTTACGAGTACTTTCGATTTGATATCCTCAAATCATCTTCAGGCGTGTTAGTGTGAAAAAAGAATATGTATTTATAGAATGTAAAGAGAGGAAAAGCGTATGTCTTTACTTTTTATTTTATTTATTTATTCTATTTATTCATTTATTTTTTATTTTTATTAATTTATTTATTTATATTTTTTTTTATTATTTCATTTTTTTTTAATTAATACAACTTAAAAAAAAAAGGAGCGTCTAAAGTATTGAAAAGTTACAAGGGCGTGATTATATATATATATATATATATATATATATATATATATATATATATATATATATATATATATATATATATATATATCTTGAGGCGTTCAACAGTGTCCATAAAATGTTCACCCTCGAAGCTGGATAAAAACTGAAGTGCATTCAGTATTCATTTTTTTAGTTTTTCTATATATTATTTTTCTATATAATACTTTTTTTAATTTATTTTTCATATATTTTTTCTATTTTCATATATTGTTCAAGGGGAAAATTCTGTTAACGTCGAGTTTAATTATGAATGTCCGAATCATGGTATGTTCATACCATGTGCGTTAATCTTCCATCTGGTGTAATTATACTTTATAGTTAACCATCGATAAAAACATCGCATAAACAAATGATAAATATTTTCACTCACCGTCGTTGTATAGGTTGAAGCTTTTGTTTTTTATTCTTGTAGACTTTAGTTCTACCATTTAACTCCATTTTTCATATTTTCCGTCGGAGTACATCTAGGGTTCTTCGTTACCCCCTGTTACTAGTTCGACACTATTACAAAAACTTTGTGTCGTAAAAAAATTTATATTAAAAAATTTTAAGAATAAATCTATACATATATTTATTTAATCATAGTTTGTCAAAGTTATGATTGAAACATCTTGATGTGTAGTTGTCAAATTTTGTATGAATAAATTTTTATTATATATATATATATATATATATATATATATATATATATAACAAAATCTACCCGCCCCATCCCCGGGCGGCAATTACTGACGCTGTAGTCTTCTTTACAGAAACTAAAGAAGTAATTTTCATTTGACATTTTAGTAATTTAAAGGAAATTTTAAAAAATGATGATTGCCGTAGTGTTATTTGATATATTCCAATATGAGAAAAATATACTGTGCATGAACATCGTCAAATTTTTTTTCTTAGGAAGAAAACAACAAAAAGTTTAATTGATATGATCTTTAAGATATTCAACGTCGATAAATTTTATTTTAAATACTTTTTTTTTGTAATTTAAAAAGATTAGAGGAGGTTTATTTCTTTTCTATGACAAATTTTTAATTTATCATCATCATCATCACTACAAACATGTTAACTCCTTGGCCTTTTGGCTAGGAGCAAAATGCAGTATCTGTACTGAATCTGCACTTAGTTTTTATGTTATCTGTCAGTGAAGGAGAAATTCTTCTAGACCGAGGCAATTTAAATTTTTGTTCCAATTCAAAGTGCCCATTTTGGGGGAGCTGGATGCTCCCTACGTTAAATATTGACATTGTGCCTAACTCTGCTCTCGTGGGAGGAAGTAAATAGGAACAGCAACAACAGGAGCAACAAATTAATTTTAAAATAATAAACGCATGTATTTAATTATTTACAAATTAGAAAATATTAATTCATTAGAAACTTAAAAATAAATATACAAATCCCAACACCAAGAAATATTTTAGCATGTATTTTGTGTGATTAAAATATATATTAAAAAAAGCCTTCACTCATGTTTTTTTTAAATTCTGCTGAGCAAAACCCCAACATAAACCACACTTAATTATATATATATATATATATATATATATATATATATATATATATATATATATATATATATATGAGGATGAAATGTACGATACATCATAAAATGAAATGCAGTGAAAGACAGGATGTGTGAAAACGACAAACGGAAAAAAAACAAATTTAAATATAGGAAAAAATCATCAAAAAACGTTTTTTATGATTTTTTTGAATTTGTTTTTGCGTTTGTCTTTTTCACATATATATATAGTAATGAGTCAGTATTTATTAAGGCCCGAAGGCCATTCGCGGATAAGGGTGACTGAGATTGTCAGAGATTAATAAAGAGAGAACTTGTGCTAACATGTGAGGTAAGTTGTCACTGAGATTTTATCCGCCATTATTAGAGAAGTACCGAAAACAAAAGTTTTTTAAGAATGCATTGTTTAGTGGCAGATTAAAAATTGTTTTGTAATATAGAAGAAATATAAAATTCATTCAACAACAACAAATAATAATTAATAAGATGTCTTTTTTCAAGAGCAATATGCAAATATCAGGGAGTGTCATCGGATCTCCTGTTAGCTTGGCAGGCCTAAAGCAGGCTGAAGGTGTTTTCTTGAATAGTGGCAATGGAGAGGCGCTCATGAAGCCAAGTCAAATCTTGATGGTCCCCGGTGTGGTGCGTCATTAATAGACCAAAGCTGTTGAGGAAATCCTGCAGGGGGGGGGGGGGCTATCGCTCCACTCGTCTCCATGGCGAGCAGTTGAAACACAAATCTGTCAATGAGACGGGCGTATTTTGATTGATTGTGGTCATTTGCTGACGCTGCTACATGTCCAGGGTTTGTCCCTGGTGCTACCAGATCAGACTGTCTGAAGATACTTGTTTCCTGACCAAAAATGTACCAAACATTCATGTCATTGTTTTTTTTTTGTTTTTTCTTTCCCTTTGCAAAACTCAATCATGTTCTGCAAAGCCCCCCCCCCCAAAAAAAAACAATTTTCTTCTAGAAAAAAAACAAACATAACACCATTAATAAATATTTTTAAGCATAATTTTTTTTTTTTTACCAAAATGACCGGATTTGGCATTAAATAACCGGAAAGGGTTGATACGCCGTAAGACAAAACAAGCAAACCAATCCAGGGTTTGTCGCCTACTCCGTTCCCGACGAGGGCACAAAAGTGTGGACAAAAGTCGAATCCCATATTAGTGACTTGCCGTTTGCCAAGGGAAACACCGGTAGGCTTTGTAATGTTATCCAAACATATTTAATAATAACTCAAACGGTCAATATGCAAATAGAAAAAAAAGGTTTATTACTATAAGTGAACAATGTCATAGATAGTTACTGTGATATCCTGAAACACAACAGTATATACAAAACAGAGACAAAAGCAAGGAGTCAAAGATAACGCGTGTGTTCGATTTGCTTGATCGAAGCTAAAGACCACGTCAGCGTTCCAATATTTATTTTTATACATATGTATACGGTACAAGGGAGTTAGCGCTTGCCGGGTTGAAGGGAGATAAGCAGACATTACAGTTACAGGTTGGGTAACTGGCTTGTAATGTATATGAAGAGCGGCCCGGTTGTACTGGTCCGTTCCTCATATACATTACAAGCCAGTTTCCCAACTTGTGCTAGCATTGTCCTCTTTTATAAACTCGTCGGAATAGTTCATTGTATGATGAAAGGGGTGTCATACAATTCAATAGGTAGTTACAAGTTGTGTAACTGGCTCCTAATGTATACACGGGAATGGCCCAGCTTTACTTATATTACGTTGACACCCCTTTTTGATGAGTTCTCAGAATAGTTCATTTTCTAATGAAGAGGTATCAATACTTTCTCTACGACAAGTTGTTTTAACAAATCAAAATAATATCCTGAAGTCAATTAAGAAGATGACAAAGTTTTATAGAAATAAAACGTTTAATATCATCACTCGTCTTAGATTGATTGATTTTTTTCAACAGGGAATAAGCAAATTATCGTCTTTTGCCACAACAAATATTAACGATTATTTTTCAATATCGATTTTACATCAATAACGTTTGAACAAGTCTTGATTTCACCTATTAAAACGTCAACATTACTTTCGTAGGAAACTAATAAAAGAGCATTATAATACTCTGCTAAGGAGTTAGACTTAGCATAGGAAATCGTTCAAGTGTTGGTAGGATTCCTTTCGTAGCCTAGCAGATTTGAAAATAAAATTATAAAAGAACTGTAAAGCTAACGGATATTGAATATTCAAGCTTTACCGTTTTTAGCGACCACGTATTTAGGTATCTTTCCCAGGCACGTGGTCGCGATTTTGTGTCTTGTATTCTTTTATGTACAGACACGAGGCTCAGGAGAAAGGGGGGAAAAGGGGGTAATAATTGAGGCACAGTTAGAGTTACATATTCTCCAGTGCACTAATCCTGCTATCTCAACTGTTCTACACCTACTTGTCCAAGAACTCTCATCCATTCTTTCAACATAGCCATACCATTGAAGTATCCTGTTCTGCACACATCTCCATATACTGTCCAGATATAATCTTCCTCTGAGGTCATCAGATCTAAGCCTCTCTTTAACACTCACATTACACATCCATCGTATCATTCTCATATCCTTTCTCTTCATGCAACGCATGTCTTCAACCCTCATTGGCCATTTATTAATTGATGCCTAATATGTTAAATTTTTATGCAAATTGGTCTAGTAAGAACTAAGCCTGTCTCAAAAACTTATATTACGCATCCATTGTATCATTCTCATACTATTTTTCTTTAGCAACGCATGTCCTCAACCTTCACTGGCCAGGTTTCACTTCCATACATGATCATACTGCATACGCATGCCTGCTAGACTCTTCTCTTTGTTGACAGTGGTGACGCTCTGCTAGTTAGTAATGGCAGAAGTTCCCTGAACTTACTCCATTCATTCTTAATTCTTAAAATCACACAAGCACTTGCTCCACCCTGTGCTCTATGATATCGCCAAGGTAACAAAACTTCTCGACAACATCACTAGCGTCACCATAGAGATATACTTTGCCCATATCTGAATTCTCATGTTTGGGTATCTTTCCCGAATACGTGGTCGCCATTTTGTGTGTTTTATTCTCTTTAGTACATACACGAGAAACAGGATAATGGGTAATGATGAAGAAACGCATTTATTCTCACATAAACAGTTTAACAAAGACAAACGTAAGTGGGATATACGAAACATGATAAATAAAGGAGTGAAAGTCACGTACATAATTACTAATTACTAATTGGCCTTTTGCTTTTGTATCTGTTTTGATATTACATTTCAACTTTTTCGTCCTCGGTCAGTGAAGGAAAAATCTTTCCAGACTGAGGCAATTTTAACTTTTGTCCCAATCCAGAGTGACCCTTTTTAGGAGCTGGATTTTCTCCACGTTAAAAACCGATCTTGTGTCTAATTCTTGCCCCTGTAGGGAGGCAAGTAAATAGGTACTAAGTGAAAGAATACATTAATGTCCCAATATAATCAGAAAGACATGTGTTGCCAGAGTCGGAGAATAGAGAGCTATATGAGCAATGTATATGTGAATATGACTTACTTACTGCAACAAGAAGAGGGAGTCTGAAGACAACTGCTACCAGGTTTGTGAAAGCCATGCCAATATGGCAGCCGATCAGATTGTTCCTAATAGCTTTGACTGCTAATCAGAAAAGAGAGAGAGAGAGAGCCGTGTTATAAATTATTTATGTTAACGGAATTTGATTTCTGGAACAAGAGATCGCATTCTCTTAGTTGACTAGTATGATTCAGGGTGAGATAACTTGGATATAATCCAGAGTTGGAGAATAGGGATAGATGCATGGGCAATGTATATATGAATATAATTGACTTTTTTGTCGTGTTCTCGGACCCTGTGAGGCAATCTGAAGACAACGACAACTACTACCATGTTGTGTGGAAATCATGCTAATATGGTTGCCAAGTTAAAAAAGAAAAAGAAACTTGTTCTAAATTCACCCCATAGACGAAATTATATTTTTGATTTCCGGGACAGAGAGCACATTCTCTTAGTGGGTCACTGTGATTCAGGGTTAGATAACTTGGATATAACCCAAGGGATAATTCTGGAGCTAACAATGATAAGAGTATGAATTTAGAAAGACACTTTTTGATTGAATAATAAACAGAATTTGATCTATATATTCCTATTCTATATTTTCTGAGATTGTAGATAATTGTATATGTATCGCTTGGCCTTGGCTTGGGTATGTATGTGTATGTTTAATGTCTTTCTCTTTCTCTTTCTCTTTCTCTCTCTCTCTCTATCTCTTTCTCTTTCTTTCTCTCTCTTTCTTTCTCTCTCTCTTTCTCTCTCTTTTTCTTTCTCTCTCTCTTTCTCCCTCTCTCTTTCTCCCTCTCTCTTTCTCTCTCTCTCTTTCTCTCTGTGCGAATATATTTGCTTGCATGTGTGTGCGATGATAGGATAACATGCTTATGTGTATGTGTGGAGTGCTGCTGGGGATTTATGCACATGTGTGTACATGTATGACGTGTGCTTAACACGTGTGCAGATATTTGATTGGTCTCCATCTACGGCATTATTCCATTTTCAACACACTGAGAAAGATATCTGTTGTAATCGAAAATTCTTTTTCTTCAAAAGACATTTTTCGTTCCTACATGTAATAAAAAATAAATGAAAAATATATAAAAAAAAACAAATCTTTTATATTCTTTGTCACACACACACACACACACACACACACACATATATATATATATATATATATATATATATATATATATATATATATATGGGAAATGAAAAAGGAGAAACCAAAAAGGATGTTTTTTTTATGTATTCATCAACGTTTCGTCTTTATTTGTAAGACTTCTTCAGGATGATAATATTGAGAAAAATGTCATGCAAGTACGTGAAAATATTGGGTTGACATGATGGGTTGATGGGAAGAAGTAGTAGCCACTGCTGGGAGCAGTAGGACCGAGGTCCGGGCTTAGTGATTTCCATGCTACTGACTTCATTAAGCCCGGACCTCGGTCCTACTGCTCCCAGCAGTGGCTACTACTACTAATATATTACACCACTGAGACCGTGATAATATATATATATATATATATATATATATATATATATATATATAAGCTTGATTGAAGATAACAGAATGTTATTGTTTCGTAATTTATATAGATAACACGAAAATCATTGGTATGACCAAAAACTTGATTAAGCAAGCTTTAAAATGGCACCAGTTTCATTTTTCTACCTGGAATAGTTCATGAGATATACGCATTTGTAATGTTCCCAAGACTTTTGAAACACCCTGTATATATATATATATATATATATATATATATATATACATACAAAAGTGTATATATATATATATATACACATACAAAAGTGTATATATATATACAAAAGTGTATATATATATATATATATATATATACAAAAGTGTGTATATATATATATATATATATATATATATACAAAAGTGTGTATATATATATATATATACAAAAGTGTGTATATATATATATATATATATATACAAAAGTGTGTATATATATATATATATATATACAAAAGTGTGTATATATATATATATATATATATATATATATATATATATACAAAAGTGTATATATATATATATATATATATATCATCAAATCTGAAACTTTCATCAACTTTGGCTTTTTCTCATTCTGAGTTAATCCTTGTATGAGATCCTACCGTTTTACTAGGCCCGGAAGAAAATCAAAAAATGGCCTGTTTTCCTCTTCACAGCCTCTTTTAAGTGCATCTGGACTTATCTACTTTTGAGCACCTTTTCCAACCTGCTCCCATGCAAAGTGTTTTTCTTCACTTTCTACAATTTCACCGAACCTTTTCAACGGAAACTTACCACCCGGACAATTGTATATCTTTTTCACGAAATTTTCTTTTCATTCAGTACGTTTTTTGACAAAAATTATTTTAATAATTTTTAAAAATAATTCTCATATTTTTAAAAATATTTGAACTTTGGTTTTTTCGAAAGCCAACTTATCCATCTGTATTTCTCCTCTGATTATAAGATTTCGATCTTTGAAAAGCCTTGGCTTAAGGAAAGAAAAATAAACACTAGTTTATTACTGACAACCTTGCATTGAACAATTGAAATTTGAAATAAATTTGGACAATCGTCGCATATTTATCACTCTTTTTTCTTCTATCTCTCTCTCTCTCTCTCTATATATATATATATACAAAAGTGTATATATATATATATATATACAAAAGTGTATATATATATATATATACAAAAGTGTATATATATATATATATATATACACTTTTGTATATATATATATATATATATATATATACACTTTTGTATATATATATATATATATATATATACACTTTTGTATATATATATATATGTATACACTTTTGTATATATATATATATATACACACTTTTGTATATATATATATATATATATATACACACTTTTGTATATATATATATATATATACACTTTTGTATATATATATATATATATATACACTTTTGTATATATATATATATATATATATACACTTTTGTATATATATATATATATATATATACACTTTTGTATATATATATATATATATATATATATACACTTTTGTATATATATATATATACACTTTTGTGTATATATATATATATATATACACTTTTGTATATATATATATATATATATACAAAAGTGTATATATATATATATATATATATATACACTTTTGTATATATATATATATATACACTTTTGTATATATATATATATATATATACACTTTTGTATATATATATATATATATATACACTTTTGTATATATATATATATATACACTTTTGTATATATATATATATATATATATATATATACACTTTTGTATATATATATATATATATATACACTTTTGTATATATATATATATATATATATATATATACACTTTTGTATATATATATATATATATACATTTTTGTATGTATATATATATATATATATATATATATATATATATATATATACACTTTTGTCTGTATATATATATATATATATATATATATATATATACAGGGTGTTTCAAAAGTCTTGGGAACATTACAAATGCGTATATCTCATGAACTATTCCAGGTAGAAAAATGAAACTGGTGCCATTTTAAAGCTTGCTTAATCAAGTTTTTGGTCATACCAATGATTTTCGTGTTATCTTTCCAGGTGCAGTAATGGCGTTCTCTAAACAAGACAAGGCATTTTGCGTCCTCCAATTTGCAAAGACTGAATCGTGGACATGTGTTCAGCGTGCATTTCGCAGGAAATTTAAAAAAGAAGCCCTGAAAGGAAATCCATTGTCAGATTGCATGCTAAATTTGTGAAAGATGGGTGTTTGTGCTCAAGTAAGCGAACAGGTCGCCCTTCAACTTCAGAAGATGCAGTTCGGACAGCCTTTCAGCGGAGCCCCCGTAAATCAGTGAGAAGAGCCAGCAGGGAACTTCAGCTTGCTCCAGCAACTGTCTGGCGTGTCTTAAGGAAACGACTGCAAATGGTACCTTACAAGATCAAGTTGGTCCAAAAGTTGAAGGACACTGATAAGCTACTTCGCCGTGACTTTTGCATTGCAATGCAAGAGAAGTTGGAAGATAACGGCTTTGATGACCGGCTTGTTTTTAGCGATGAGGCGACCTTCCATCTGAATGGCAAAGTTAACAAGCATAACACTCGCATATGGGGTACTGAGAATCCTCATGAACTTCTTGAGCACGAGCGAGATTCACCAAAAGTGAACGTGTTTTGTGCAATTTCCAAGAAAGGTGTCTATGGACCGTTCTTCTTTGAAGAGGCAACTATCACTGGTGAATCCTATCTCAACATGCTGGAAGACTGGTTAATGGCTCAGTTGGAACAAGCAGAATCTGATGACTTCATTTTTCAACAAGATGGTGCACCACCACACTGGAGTCTTAGAGTAAGGCAGTTTCTTAACACAAGGCTGCCTGGTAGATGGATTAGGAGATCTGGGCGAGGTGATGACGTTCTCATGCCCTGGCCTCCTAGGTCTCCAGATCTTACCCCGTGTGACTTTTTCCTTTGGGGCTTTGTCAAGCAACAAGTCTATGTGCCGCCCCTTCCAAGAGATATTGACGAACTAAAGGCTCGAGTAACGGCAGTTGTGGGAACCATTGACGTCAAGATGCTGGAACGCGTTAGGCAGGAAATGGACTATCGACTAGATGTCTGCCGTGTGACGAATGGTGCTCATATTGAGCAACTTTGAAGATTCCCCACAAAACTTGAAACTTTAACCTTTCCAACGGTACCAATTTCATTTTTCAGCTCCTAATAGTTTTTGAGTTATTAAAAATCGTTATGTTCCCAAGACTTTTGAAACACCCTGTATATACACTTTTGTATATATATATATATATATATATATATATATATACACTTTTGTATGTATATATATATATACATATATATATATATATATATATATATATATATATATATATATATACACACTTTTGTGTATATATATATATATGTATACAAAAGTGTTGTCAATTTCCTTACTTAAAAAGCGCCAACCTGATCATAGCATCAACCAGTCTATACTTATTTTAACGTCTTTTAGAACTTGAAGTGCCTTTCTGCTTCTATCGTGATTCGACCCTTCGGGGTTAATACCATCAAAATGAGGAAGAAGAAAAGAAGAAAAAAAAACTATAAGACAGTCTCGCCTAACAAAGTTGTTCTACAACAGAAGCTTGCAAAAAAAAATAATAATAATTAAATAAATGAATTTTTCATTTAAATTGCATGTTGCGTTGATTTTCAAAATAAATATTTTGAAAATCAACGCAACATGCAATTTAAATACATTTTATGCGTGCCGTAAAGATGTCAATTTCATTATATATATGTATACAAAAGTATATGTATATATAATTTTATTTTTTTTGTTAAAAGTTGAAATAAGATTATTGATTAAAATAAGGGATCCCCCAAAAGTGAATAAATAAATAAAAGCTTCGACAACAATTAATTTTGGTTAATCACTTTATTGCAATTTTCTTCATAAAACAAATCTCGTTAAATGATTGAATTAAGAACACATTTGCTATGGAACCAAGTAACAACATTAGACACTGTCTTTATTCTATGTATGGAAAAATAGATCGGTGAATGAGATTAGTCACTGTTGATTGGTTAATTATTTCATCCTAGAAAAGATATTCTATTAATAACTTTGCTATAATGAAAATCATTTCACGAATAAACTTTATTAATTCAGAAATAATGAATTTACAAAGATAGTCGGAGATGGTCCACCCTCCCAGACTTCGCCTCCCCTCTTTGGGGAGGAGTAAGTTTATTGCTTACTGCCTGAGGCGCCCCTACCGGGGAATGCCGACAGGGCTGCCCAGGCAATTTTTAATGGCCAGAGTGCTCATCTCTCGGGTGCTGGCTTTTCAAACCCATACTTTCCTGACCCGACCTTAGGTCACATCTTACTTGTGGGAGTAAGATAAAACTGGCCTTGTGCCTAACTCCTGGAGAGGAGTAAATCAATACTCTTCTCTGCAGCCTCTTTCTCACAAAAGAGAGGTTGATAGTCTTTTTTCTACGCTATCGTAATTTTCATTGTAGGTGCTCAAATGTACCCCCAACTTTTGATTGCCCCTGTGAAACAGTCACACCAAAAGCTCGTCTAGCTGCAGCCACTGTAAATAAGTTTTCTTATTTCCTCTGGGTACCTAAAAGTAAGCGGAACTTCCATGAGCAAAGCTTCTTCCCGAGAATTACTCGTCTATGGCACACAATACCACGGGGCTGCTTTCCTGCTGACTACAACATGATCGTTTTCAAGTCCAATATTCTACACAGTATCTACCACTCTCGCCTCTGTCATTCTTTTTCTCTTTATTTATTGATAGTCGAAGGTAATAATGAAAGGAAAGACTAAAAAGACTAGAATAGTTCATTAAAAACAAAAGGGAATATCAACAGCGGCCGTAATACTATTTACTCCATAGTTGGAGAGAAACATAGAATATATATATATATATATATATATATATATATATATATATATATATATATAGTAATTCAGGTAAGGTAAGCATCCACATGATAAAAATCCAAAGAATTTCAACCGGGCTTATAAAAAGTGCTCAATATTAAATAGAGCTTTTATATATATGAATATTTTTATAAAGTAAAAGTAAATCTGAACTCACATCCAGACATTAACTTGCTGTTAAAATGTGCCACGATAATTTGACCCCCGTTTCTGTTCTTCTCTTCATCCAAAACATGATTTTATATTATATTTGATTTTCGATGGTTTCAAATCTGACCACATGACCACATTCCAATCTTGGATTTTGAATTTCGTTTTCTTTTCTCATCTTTTCTTCCAACTTCATTCTTTCCAAATATGACCGGAGGGAAGGATCAGAATTTCATTCAACCTGATGAGATCTCAGCTTTTAACAGCTGTCGATCGATAGCATCGACATGCCAGTGTCACAGATTATGTACATGTATGTATAAATAAAAACATTCATATTTTTTTTTATTTATACAGACATGTAAAGACGCGACACTGACATGACGATGTTTCGATCTGTAGTTATTAAAAACTAAGATCTTCTCAGGCGAAAAGATCTGTCTTTTCTTTTAGTTGTTCATGTTGAAAAAAAAGGAAAAAAGAACTTTAGATTAAAAACTGAAAGGTCACATGATCAAATTTTAAAAAATAACATTTAAGTAAACCGTTTGTATGTCTCCAGTTAAGGGGTTAATAAAATGACCTATTTTTAGCATTGGCTTCGCATCGTCTGACTTAGATTTGTTCAGGTCGTCAGACAATGTGTGTGAGAGAGAGAGAGAGAGAGAGAGAGAGAGAGAGAGAGAGAGAGAGAGAGAGAGAGAGAGACTGTGACTGGAGTTTGTCTTTTTATTTACTTTTTAATATTTCACTTTGCAAATTCACTTTTTCGATGATCCAAAAATTTAACCGAGCTCAGTGGGTAACTCAACGGGTCACATTAATTCTAGTAACAATTAATCTTCGTCCAGCACCCTATTGCAATTTCATCGATAGAACAGATTTCGTTTGATCATTCAGTGAAGAATACATTTGATAACTGTCCCTTGGCAACAGCAGACGCTGCAGGTCGGAATGGCTCAGACAGATCACCTCTGATTTGTTAAATCATCCATCAAGTAAAACGTATACTGTTTATATCTACATACTTCTATACCCGAATTAAAACTCGTGCTGCAATCGTCTACCTGTATAAGAGTCAGATACTAATTAAGATGGAGTATTGTTGGCACATCTGAGAAGGTGCCACTCGCTCGGAGCATTTTTTCCTGCCTTGACAGAATACGAAATCGACTTTGAAATCTAATGGAGGATGTCCTCTTCTTTTATCTACAGCCTCTTTCTCACAGAAGAGACGTTGCTAGTCTTTCTCTACTCTATCGTTATTTTCATGGTAGGGGCTCCATTGAGCTCCAATCTCTGGTTCCCACCTCTAAAATATTAACATCAAAAACCCGTCTCACTAAAACCACTGTAAATAATTTTCCTTTCTTCGTCTGTGTACCTAAAACTATATGGAACTTTCGTGAACAACATTTATTTACACACACTACCCGTCTGTTGAACATAATACCACGGGGCTGCTTTCCAGATGACTACAACATGGTCGTTTTCAATCCAATTTTAACAAATTCTTGTCGAGCAGTCCTCTTAAATAATCAAATTTTACCCCGTTTCAACCCTGGTTTCCAATTCTTCGAGGTGTTTGTCTCATCGTCTACCTGACAAACATTAACCCTTATCCTTGAGTGGCCCCTGGGTCTTGATAAGCAGTGACTCATTAGTACAAATAAGACAGATATTATTGAAAGAAACAGATAGAAATCCCGTTATTACTAGATACTCATCTTTTTATATTGACTTAGAAAGAAATAATATTTTTACAAAGCTTTTTTTTCTTTTTCGATAACTCAATTATGATCTTCCATATCAGTGGTTCTCAACTAGGGGGGGGGGGTATTTCAGAGTTTCCAAGGTGTGGTGGGGGGAGACTGGCACTACAGATTAGAAGATACATACTGAATCAAGGGCCGCAAAAAATGCAGTGTGCATCGCCCATCGCTACTGAAAGGTCATGTGTTTGTATTAAACATCCTGGCACTTAATGTCTTCTTTAATGAAACACGACCTCATTGCATTGTATTTTGTGTATTGAATTACAATCCCCTGGCATTTTAACTTTTTGTTTATTGCCCTATTCTTCAGTTAGCTCCAAGAATCAAAGCACCTCAGATGTAGGATAGGCAACAACTCGCCGAAGATTTTCTTTTGACTTGATATCTATAATGTTCGGCTCCTTTTCTCTTTGATAATATCATTTGTTTCCTGTTTTCCTGAATCTGATCCTTGCTGTATTGTGGATGAATATGCTTGAGTAAACTAAGTTTTTTTTTCTTCATTTTGATCTGTTAAGTAATATATTATTAATATAAAAAAAACTACTTTTATGTAAGGTTTAATATCCATTAGCATGTTTAACTGCTATTAAATGTGTTAAACGGCATTATAACGTTAATTTATGGATGTAGAAGTTATGTATTAATACGGAAGAAAACAAAGATTGTATTATTTTTAATGCACATTTTGAGTCAGACAATTTTTGAAAAGGGTAATATCATTTTTGCTATGATGAAATGGTTCATGAGCTAAAAATGATTTAGAACCATTGTTCTATATTATCATTTTTATTCATAGTTTTTAATTTCTATAATTTGAAACTTTAATTACTTCAGGAAAAATAAGTTTAAACCTATCTATAGAGTTATTTCTCTTGATTTATTGAAGTTTTTAATGAAAGAACCTACTTTTTCTGACTCCACATCCACTAATATGACACCTGGCAACCCTAAATGAATGAATTTTACAGTAATTATTATTTTACCATAACCTGCTTGAAGTTATACTAAATCAGAATATGTAACGTGTCTAAGTGTATCTTTGTAACCTTTTATTTTAGTTTTAGCCGAACAAAAGACAAGAAAGACAACTTTTCTTTACATAGTAAACTAGCTCGACGTTGCCCAGGAATGCAGAAAAGTCATTGAATTTGAATGTTTTATTTGTTTGCACATGTTTGAACTAATACACAAAAAGAAATAAAATTTTACTTGTAAGGTAGGCAACTCCCTTTATATATTTCTAGTTAAAATATAAGTTATCTCCCTTGAGTTGATTTTTATTTTTCGAGAATTATTTGGAAATTTTTCATATTACCAGTCGTCCGAGCCAGACTAAGTAATTTTTTCAACAAATTGTAGTGAAGTACGTTATTATATTGCTAATAACATCGTACAACAATAACAAATTAAAATTAGCTAGTAAGAAGCAAAGATTGATCTGTCAGCTTATATGCTATTTATGTCCAACTTTTAAAATCTATCCGACTTTTCTTTACATAGTAGATTAGCTGAAGTATCCATCTACTTCAAGTTTCTAAACTGTTCTTCAATTTTATAGCCAAGATCAGAAGTTATTAAATATTTTCCATCCATTTTTTATTTTAAAAAAATATTCAGGTGTATGATTATGATCAATATCAGTTAGGAAATAACTGGAAAGCTATAATAAAAAGAAAAAAAACAATTGCTTAATGTGAGATTCGAACCCGCATTAGCATAACATATTGGAATGAAAGTCAAACGCATATTAACAAAGCCACCGATCTAACCAAAATAGTTTATCTTTTAACCTACTTATAGTATTTATGAGCTTGGTATGAGGTTGGGGTTGTCTCGCACAAATCTAAAATAGTTCCATTGTCTAAGATAAATGCAGAAATACAAATATAAAATAAGCCACGCGTGCGTGGTCCCCCTCTGTATGTGACTCGATGTGGCGAGTGTAAAATGCAAAAAATTTGGGCAATTTGGGGCATTTTTGACCCCCCTTTGACCCCCTGGGGGCGCGAACCAGAAATTTTTTGAGGTCAGCGATACTTATTTTCTATTAGGAATAATTGGCTCCACATTTTGGCCAAGTTTCAGAGAAATTGAATGGATGGATGAAAAGTTATGGGGCAAAAAATGTCATTTTTTGCCATTTCGGGGCCTTTTGACCCTTGGGGGGCTAACCAGATATTTTTTCAAAAGTCGGAGAATGTCACTTTCTAACCTGACCAAAGTTAAAACTTCATGCAAAATTTCAGAGAAATTCAATGGATGGTTGGGGAGAAAAATCCGGACGGACGGACGGACATGCCTCAAAACATAAGTCTTCTGATTTTATAAATCGGGGGACCAATACAAAATTCTTATTGAAGAAAAAAAATATATTAGTGAACATTTACCAAATATTTTTGTATCCATTTTAAAGAAAAAAAAAAGGGTAAATGTTTTCTCTTCAAAGTAAACAATACGTAGTTGTTCGATCGGCTAAAGGGTACGCGCTAAAATTGTCGGACCATTTGTTTCTAGTGTTACTTTTATGTAGTTTTAATTTGGAATACTGAGTTTTAAAAAAGGTCCAAGAACTTCTTACACCGATAAGGACATCGGCTAGAAGGTGTTGATTCCAAATGTGCGGTTATTTTTGGGTTTTAAATCAAGCGTTTAACTGTGATGTCGTAACACACATACACGCATCCCGACAACTTTGCTTTATATACTAGATATATAAATATTCTAAGTGATGGTTACATAGAAATGTCTTTACTCCTTAAAATCTAATATTATCCTGAAAGCAGACATAACACTGTTGCCAATTTCGTTGACGACAATACTTTGTAGGAATTCAAATGTTGCTGAAAATACTTGAGAAATCCTGGCTTTGATTTTGAAATAAATTTTTATCTATTATCAGAGATTTTCTT
>OY744534.1:59730250-59747750 GCA_963556195.1 Sepiola atlantica
TGTATCGAGGGATTTAAAAAAACGAGGGCGTTTTTTTTTGGTTTTTTTTCTTGCTTAACTTTTAATCATGAACGATAAAATTCGTCTTCCCTTCATGCTTGCGATAATAAAATGTTGTACTCCCTCCCCCCAAAAATCATGAAATATATATATATATATACATAATCATATGGCCATCCCATCATAAGTGACAGCATGCTTTTTCATTGCTTCCCAACTTACCTACAATGTTTATAATTAAAGTCATATGAAAAAAAACACTGTCTTCTAGCTAACAAACAATACTAATTCAAGTTAGCTGCTGCTGATGCTTACAATGATGTTACTAAGTTAACAGCTATGTGCTGAATCACCCCTCTAAGTGTTACATACAAAGAAATAACTATTTATACATAAAGATATTGAAAGAGAGACAACACATACTCAATTAAAAATGACGGAAAAAATAGGCTTTGTCAGTATCATCTAGATATGCTACTAAAACATTCATATAACATCATAGAATTTTGTCAGTAAGGTAATTTTTCATATATACATTACTATCATTTCTGATGACCTAAAGAAGAAAAAACACCCACTGTTGACTTGCCATTGTAGAGTGGAGGATTTCTTTGAAAATTCATTTCAGGCGGCAGGGTAAGTCTGAGATGGTTGTCTGATTTGCTATCTGCTTTCTCGTTTCTTCTCACCACTTGAAATGGTTTCATCTGGCGGCTCGATAAAAGCATGTTTTACTAGCTAATTTGTTGTGTGAAGGGCTTGAAGTCTATATATTTATTTATATTTATATAAATATACAAATAAATACACCTTGGTCTTTATTATAGAGTGAAGGATATATTTTTTAAGATGATCAAAAGAATGAAAAATGTTAGGTCAATATTAATATTTCTTTTGACGTTTTAAGGAAAGAGAAAATTATGATGTTGATTAGCCAAATTTACTCTCGCTGGTCTGTGATCTTATTTCACACTATTAAACCTGCAAATTTAATGCTAGAGATAGATAGAAAGACGGACAAAAAAGAAGGAATATATATATATATATATATATATATATATATATATATATATATATAGTACACGTATTATTTTTGTTTCTATAGATGTTAATCCAATGAAATTCCACTGTTTATAAAAGTGCTCAATAACGAGTAGAGCTGTTGTTAGTGAAAATTTTTATTTATACAAACATTTTTGTTTACATATGTGCACATATGTAATCAAAAATGTTTGTATAAATAAAAATTTACACTAAAAATCAAATATATATATATATATATAAAAATATATATACATATGTGTGTGTATATATATATATATATAAACATGTATATATATTTTTTTTTTCCACTTAACTTAGTTCTAAGAAATCAAGTGGGTCCTTCCTTCGGCTTACCCTTCATCTCTATATGAGATAAATAAATATCCAAGTGTTCAATTAAAGTTCTCCCCAACCCCTCAAACGTTGAGTAAGTAATGACGTGAAAAGCATTAATTTTCCTCTCCCCAATTGACCAGTAAACCGTGTTATAGTATATCTTTCTTGTGGTCTCTTGGTCTTACCGCATTCCAGGACAAGAATTCATCTAGTCTGGTGGAGTATCCAGCTTAGTTTTGTTACTTGTGGCAATATCACTTGGAGAAGATGAACCATTTTTCGTATGAGCCAGTGTGTAGTCATACCGAGGGGATCTTATTTGGGCTCTGAATACTATGTTATTTTGAATATTTAGTTAGGGTTTACTTGTAGGGGGAAGTATCCTCATGCCAGGTTTTTATGACAAACTCCTGTATCGAGAGATTAAAGACACTTGAGGATAGTGTCTGTGTGTATATATATGTATGTATATATAGAAAGAGAGATAGATATGTATGTATATATATATATATATATATATATATATATATATATATATATGTATAGAGAGAGATGTGTGTATATATTGCATGCATATATGTAGATGTGTATATATTGCATGTGTGCATATATATATATATATATATATATATATATATATGTGTGTGTGTGTATATTGCATGTGTGCATATATATAGATGTATATATTGCATGTGTGCATATACATATATATATATATTGCATGTGTGCATATACATATATATATATATATATATATATATTGCATGTGGGCATATACATATATATATATATGTATATATTGCATGTGTGCGTATACATATATATATATATGTGTATATATTGCATGTGTGCATATAAATATATATATATATTGCATGTGTGCATATAAATATATATATATATTGCATGTGTGCATATAAATATATATATATATTGCATGTGTGCATATATATATATATATATATATATATATATATATATATATATATTGCATGTGTGCATATATATATATATATATATATATATATATATATATATATTGCATGTGTGCATATATATATATATATATATATATATATATATATATATATATATATATATATTGCATGTGTGCATATATATATATATATATATATATATATATATATATTGCATGTGTGCATATATATATATATATATATATATATATATATATATATATATATATATGTAGATGTGTATATATTGCATGTATATATATCATTCACAGACGAGTGTGTGAATAATATGCTTAAGGTCAACATTTACCAAATCGTGACCAATTCTTGGGCGTGTCATTAATTCAGTTTTCATCCAAACTTGATGCAATTTCTTTCACTAGAATTGACTAGTTCCAAGCCTTTTTCGAACATAAAGAAAGTAAAATTTGGTCCAGTAGAAAAAAATGTTATTCAAAATATGTGTGGTCATCAGCGTGTAAGATAACGCCCCCCCCCTCCTTGACTTTTAATAACCATAACTTTTTTTAAAATTTAAAACAAATATGTATTTTATATATATACGTAGATGTTTGTATATTGCATGTATATATATCATTGTAGCCTGAAGATTCCCCCGGGGATGAAACGCGGAAGCCTCTGTGTAGCTTAATTACCATAAATATATTTTCATAACTTACTACTACTATATATATATATATATATATATATATATATATATATATATATATTAAAAAGCGCCAATCTGTGCATAACATCGACAGGACTACACTTATCCTAACGTCTTTTAGAACTTGACGTCTCTTTCTGCTCATATCGTGCTTCGACCCCTCAGGGTTAATACCATCAAAATCAGGAGGAAGAAAAGAAGAAAAAAAAACTATAAGACAGTCTAGCCGTACAAAGTTGTTCTACAACAAAAACTTAAAAGAAAAGAAATTAAATAAATGAATTTTTCATTTAAACTGCACGATTGTTGATTTTCAAAATATTTCACTTAAATATATATATATATATATATATATATATATATATATATATATATATATATATGTGTGTGTGTGCATGTGCATATATATTGCATGTATTTAATGTAAAGCAACAATTTGTATTTTGTTTAAGATTTTCAAATTGGATTTTAATTCGATGCATCATTTTTGCTTTCCATGATTATCTGTGCATCGAAATGCACGGATCTAAAATTGCATATTCAACCTCTCCTACACTTCCTGTCCCCTATACATAACTTTGGTACCACTCATTCCTGAGGACACCATCCAAGTAAGAAATTCTTATTTTCAAAACGCATTTTAATGATTTGGTCTGATTTTCGTTTCAAAACCTATTTGCAGAATTCAGCAGCTCCTGAGGCTTTGCCATGATCATGAAGTTGACATGAACCAAACTGAACTCAGCTACTACTTACTGCATTTGCCTCTCTAGCTTGGAAACAACACTTACCTTACCTTGCATCGGGTCAGTTGTAAGATCTCCCTTCTCTGTTGGAATTTTGTAATACTGTAGCACGACGGGGGACCAATTCTTCACCCCCCCCCCCCCCCCGCAGATTATTCGGATGGTGGCCGTTGGAATCTTGTTTTGCAGCAGCAGTTCGTTTCCTATCCTCTTTTTTCTCATTGTTGTCATCTTCTTTTTATTAGGGGTGGGACGTAATGGGTGAAAATTTTAGATTCATGCGAGTAGTATTTTTTTGTGTTCATTTATACATAAATAACACTAAACAATCAAACATTTTGAAAATTTTGCAAAATTCAGAAGGTGCAGGCCAAAAATTAGCCGTTAGGGCTCCACGGGACTCAAAATCCATCATTTTTCGGTGAAAAAGTGGTTTCATGCGACATTGCAGGTCCTAAAACATCCTCAAAAGCTATGAATGAAAACCCTTTCACAGCCTGAAAATGGTCCTAAATTAAAGTACTATATCAGATTTAACCATCTATATCCATTCATAGCTTTTGAGGATGTTTTAGGACCTGCAATGTCGCATGAAACCACTTTTTCACCGAAAAATGATGGATTTTGAGTCCCGTGGAGCCCTAACGGCTATTTTTGGCCTGCACCTTCTGAATTTTGCAAAATTTTCAAAATGTTTGATTGTTTAGTGTTATTTATGTATAAATGAACACAAAAAAAATACTACTCGAATGAATCTGAAATTTTCACCCATTACGTCCCACCCCTATTTTTAATAACAATTGTCGTAAATGTTATTAATAAAGAACAGCCCAAACAACAAAGCTTTCATTGTTCTTCTCAGGTATACATTATACATCATCCTCCACCAATCCCCTGTAAGAGAATGTGAGCACTGTCACGGAACCAACTGCTCTTTTCTGTGGTCCAGAAAGAAAGAGAAAGAATTGATCAGCTTATTTGTCACATCTCACTTCAGACTTCCTGTTCATTACATAACTTTCTGTACAAACCTACATCTAAATATTGCTGCAATTCATTAACCATAAAAATTCCAGAAATCGCTCAAAATATTAATTTTCATGAAGCTTAATTCAAACATCTAATTTTAGACACTTGCGCTTATACCGAGACTTTCATCTTATCACATTATATATAAGCTTTGTACTCTAATGTTTCTTAAACTACAATTATAAAAATTTAAAAACCATGAGTCATCATCATTATCCGGTTTATTTGTTGAATCAGGCCACAATTAATCCTCTGATGAGGGTTGGACCTGATTGTATTTCGACGACATAGTTTGTAAGGCAGTTTTACGGATGGATGCCTATCCTTCACCCACTTGAACACTTTTGGCAGTCCAAGACTTCCACCATTCCCATCTAACTAGGGCTGATATGGTTTCCACTTGAGCATGCACCAATGTCACACATTACCTGTGAGTTGCCGCATACATTACTGTCACCCAGGTTGTGATAGACTATCCAAATATAGCATTTGCCACATGCTCTGTGGCCGAGGATTGGATTAGTGAGTGTCAAGACGTGTCCACATACCAGTGGGCCCTGCACACTGCACCTCTATGGTTCCAATCTACTCTGAGATTCTTAGCTAATTAGCCTGGGGCTGCAAGGCACCCAATATCCATGGAGTACTATGTGGAGGTTTGGCCAGACTATTGTCGGTGGAGAGGTTATATACCAGCAGGGAAGACTTATGGCATCCATATAAAAAAATTAATAGCCAATCAAAACGTGTCTGACACCGGTGCATCCAAAAAAGATCTCTTATTAAATAAAATCCTATTTTTAATAGTAGTTCCTAGTGTACGAGTGACGCTCCTAACCCTTCCTCTATAATTATACTAATCCCCAAAAAAAAATATTGAAAAACAGAACTCTTTGTTGTAGTAAAATAAAAACAATCATTGAATTAAGATAAGAATTGACATAGACATATACTGTACCAAAAATATTTATGTAATTAACTTTTTTATACCATTATTTGGGGGAGGGAGCCCTCCTTAGTCCTGATCGACAACCTTCCTAGAGCTGGAGTCTCGAACAAAATATCCGGTTTGTAAACCAAAAATTGCTTAAGGAGTAGATGGGTTTTGCCTATCGCCCGGCCTTTGCACTCCTTTGTTTATTAGTCTAGAGACGTGCAGAGGTACTAGCACAGGGGAACCTCAAAGACACCCAGTGCTTGGCTTCGTTTTCTGACTAGGACAATGGACGCCGTCTCTCTTTCTTTTTATCTGGGCAACTTGGGAAGGTTCTTTTTGCCACATCTCACATGACTAATCCGAGTCGCTCTTGTTTTGACAGGTTTAGGGTACAGATTAGACAACTTATCTGGCTGCTGTTTCCGACTGGTAGTGCAGGAGCTCTAACTCTTAGATAGTGCTAAGAACGACTGCTCCATCAACCGTTGTATAATATCGTGGGTAACAGTATGTGCCATGTCGCACATCGGAAAGGACCCTACAGTTATCCCCGGTGGGGTTTCCTGAGGTCGCAAACCCCATGGACCAGGTATCGACCAATGGTCTGGTTGTGTGAGCTTATTGGCACCAAAAAAAGCACCCACATTGCCCTCCCCACTGTATCTACCCCCTAAATTTTCACCCTAATTCTTAGTAGCCCCTTATGTTTACAGTGGCAACTTGTCTTGTTTGGGGTGAACTAAGTTAAAAAAAAAAAAAACACAGCTAAAGGAACGAGTATAAACTCGTCCATATTAATAAGACTAACAAAAATATGCGTTTGGAGAGCGTGTGTATTTACTAGTTGTGGTCAATCCGTGAAGACAAATATATAAAAAAAATCTGGTGTCAAACCACAATGGTTAATCTTTTTCAACGTCCAATTCTTTGTACTTCAGTCTCCTCTTTCAGCCTCACTCTGCTCTCCCTACCGCTCTCCCGCTCAATGAAAAGAGTACCGTTTATATACTACTTTTTGCCCCACCTATGCAAATTGACTGTCAACCAGAGCCATCTAGCTTTCAAATTCTCCAAACAGCCAATTTGCAAAGGGGGACAACTCAAACCACACTTTCTGGATCCATTCCTGGCTGGGGTAACTTTGCTAACCACACTAGTACATATCAAGATGTTGAAAATAATGTAAATTGAAGAGAACATCTTTTTCTTTCTATCTATATCAGTATTTTTTATCGACGTTTTCAGGAAGGGGAAATTATAATGTTGATTAGCCAAATTTACAGCCACTGGCTTGTGATCTTCTTCCATGCTATTAAACCTGTAGGTTGAATGCCAAAAAATGAAAGAAAGGAAGACAGAAAGCGCAACGCAAGAGAATGTATAAATATATCTCAGAAATGTATGTATGTTTCATTTATGATTTGAAAATTTGATTTTAATTCGATAAATCTATTTTTTTTTTGTCTGTTCACCGGACTGTATCTGTACGCGTGCATGCATGTGTCAATAAAAGTGAATATTACACCAGCAGGTTCGTTTCAATATCCACATGCACATGTAGCATTGAGCATTCATATACATATATAGATACATATTCACATCAAACATATATAAGTGTATATTTTATTAATGTGTTTTAATATATCACCAAGAACATCCAAAATTTTCAATATCTATTTACTTATCTATCCATCTATCTTTCTATCTATCTCATATATATATATATATATATATAAATTTATGAAGTTAGGTATGTTTATTTATACAAGATTCACTCCTGAACTAATTAACCGATCATTACCAATTTCAGGCATCAAGGTCGAAATGTGGGCTATATTTAGTTTAATTTAGTTTCATGCACAGGGGGTAAAAAGATGGTGGAAACCCTTTGGAAATTCAGATACTTCTGATATTTGTACAATTTAAAAAATAGGCATTAAACATAAATAAATATTCCATAATTTTAGTTTCTTTGGAGTAATCTAAAGGGTTTTTAAGGGGCATGATATGGGCACAACCACCTATCTGAAAATGTAAAGGGTTTTTAAGGGGTATGATATGGGCACAACCACCTATCTGAAAATCTAAAGGGTTTTTAAGGGGCATGATATGGGCACAACCACCTATCTGAAAATGTAAAGGGTTTTTAAGGGGCATGATATGGGCACAACCACCTATCTGAAAATGTAAAGGGTTTTTAAGGGGCATGATATGGGCACAACCACCTATCTGAAAATGTAAAGGGTTTTTAAGGGGTATGATATGGGCACAACCACCTATCTGAAAATGTAAAGGGTTTTTAAGGGGCATGATATGGGCACAACCACCTATCTGAAAATTTAAAGGGTTTTTAAGGGGCATGATATGGGCACAACCACCTATCTGAAAATCTAAAGGGTTTTTAAGGGGCATGATATGGGCACAACCACCTATCTGAAAATGTAAAGGGTTTTTAAGGGGTATGATATGGGCACAACCACCTATCTGAAAATGTAAAGGGTTTTTAAGGGGCATGATATGGGCACAACCACCTATCTGAAAATTTAAAGGGTTTTTAAGGGGCATGATATGGGCACAACCACCTATCTGAAAATCTAAAGGGTTTTTAAGGGGCATGATATGGGCACAACCACCTATCTGAAAATTTAAAGGGTTTTTAAGGGGTATGATATGGGCACAACCACCTATCTGAAAATGTAAAGGGTTTTTAAGGGGCATGATATGGGCACAACCACCTATCTGAAAATTTAAAGGGTTTTTAAGGGGCATGATAGGGGCACAACCACCTATCTGAAAATCTAAAGGGTTTTTAAGGGGCATGATATGGGCACAACCACCTATCTGAAAATTTAAAGGGTTTTTAAGGGGCATGATATGGGCACAACCACCTATCTGAAAATGTAAAGGGTTTTTAAGGGGCATGATATGGGCACAACCACCGATCTGAAAATTTAAAGGGTTTTTAAGGGGCATGATATGGGCACAACCACCTATCTGAAAATGTAAAGGGTTTTTAAGGGGCATTATATGGGCACAACCACCTATCTGAAAATGTAAAGGGTTTTTAAGGGGTATGATATGGGCACAACCACCTATCTGAAAATTTAAAGGGTTTTTAAGGGGCATGATATGGGCACAACCACCTATCTGAAAATTTAAAGGGTTTTAAGGGGTATGATATGGGCACAACCACCTATCTGAAAATGTAAAGGGTTTTTAAGGGGCATGATATGGGCACAACCACCTATCTGAAAATGTAAAGGGTTTTTAAGGGGTATGATATAGGCACAACCACCTATCTGAAAATGTAAAGGGTTTTTAAGGGGCATGATATGGGCACAACCACCTATCTGAAAATGTAAAGGGTTTTTAAGGGGCATGATATGGGCACAACCACTTATCTGAAAATTTAAAGGGTTTTTAAGGGGCATGATATGGGCACAACCACCTATCTGAAAATTTAAAGGGTTTTAAGGGGTATGATATGGGCACAACCACCTATCTGAAAATGTAAAGGGTTTTTAAGGGGCATGATATGGGCATAACCACCTATCTGAAAATCTAAAGGGTTTTTAAGGGGCATGATATGGGCACAACCACCTATCTGAAAATTTAAAGGGTTTTTAAGGGGCATGATATGGGCACAACCACCGATCTGAAAATGTAAAGGGTTTTTAAGGGGCATGATATGGGCATAACCACCTATCTGAAAATTTAAAGGGTTTTTAAGGGGCATGATATGGGCACAACCACCTATCTGAAAATTTAAAGGGTTTTAAGGGGCATGATATGGGCACAACCACCGATCTGAAAATGAACATATTTCAGATTTGCATTAAATTTGACCCATAGTGATTAGAAAATAATTAAGCAAGGTTCCCTGAATTTCAATTTCTTTTCATGACCCCTTTAAACCTTAAATTTGAGACATTTTCTAGATCAAAATCATGTGATGGATTTTGATCAAAAATGGAATAAGGATTCTAACCATAAGGTTTATATCTTGAATTTAATCTTTATATATATATATATAGTCATCCACATACAGATTGTTTCGCTGTATTACAGCTCTTCAGTGCAACTAGACCAGCTAGTGCCTCAGGCCGGGATTGAAACTCAACCGTCGAGCTGACAGATTTGTTTAGCATACATAGATATGTCCAGGTTTCTATTTATCCAGACAATTTGGTACTTTTTAGGAATAGATACCCAGAAATTTGTAGTTGTGATGTAAGCAGTACCTACTACGAATGGAGAAGGCCGAATCAATTTCCGACTTTTACCGATATATAAAAATAAAAAAGGTGCAGTTACTTTTTTTGCCAGAAACTAATTTTCAATCAATTAGAAAGATCAAATATCAACTTTTATGTAATTTCTTTGATACCCTTATTACTTTTGTTGAACTAAACCTAAAACTTAGTTTAGGGTTCGGCTTGGGTTAAGTTAGAGTTATTTTAGGTGAAGGGTAAAAAAATCAGTTTGGTTCATATTGTTAAGAAGTACCGAAACAACATTACAGAATACACTTAAATACAAGGTGAAATCAAGTTTCCTTTGTTAAAAAACTTCTTTGCAAGAAAAAAACCCCAAAACGCTAATAATGCATTCAGTTTGTTCGGCGAAGTTAAGTGTAATTCGTTAACATTCGGAAGTCTTTGGTGAAACTCGGAATTAATGACGTAAGTACTGAAATTTTCTTGGATACCTATTCCTAAAAATTACCAACATTTTTTAGATTTAGATTTTGTATAAAATGAATATATCATTCATTCTGAAGGATGTGAGTATGGGGATAATGATTGGATATTAGTGTACATAAGAGGGGAGGGTAGTTATTGGAATTCTTCATGATTTGGTGAGGTCATTCAAGCATTAGTCTTTCAACATAAGTCTTTTCAATAATAAAAGAATAAAAATCTTTTATCATCCACATTTCTTAAGATTCAGTGACCCCGTGACCCAAGTGACGAGACTTATAAACCAGACAAATCGTCTGGAACTTTCTCCTATACCTGTATATCTATACAGAGAAAAACATATCAGCATATAAGAAAAAAGGACCGCCTTTCTGTCTTTGGAGACAATGGATAACCCTTGTAAGGGGGGCTGTGCAGAGAGTTTATAGTGAAACAAGGGTTGCACAATCTTTAACTGCACCTCTGCTGAACCGGCATTGTTCGAATCAAGTGGAAAAGAGAAGAGATTTTATGCTAATGAATACAAGGCCAAAAGTCACTCGAGGATAAGCATTAATGAGATTGTCAGTTGGATGATGAACAATACTATGAGAGGATTGGAAACGATATGTGGAAAGGGGCAGGATTTGATTACTTAAAAAGAGGGCTCCACAGTATTTGTTTACATTGGACTTGAATACGACCATGTTGTAGTCAGCAAGGAAGTAGTCCTGTGGTATTGTGTTTTACAAATGGGAAGTTCTTGGAAAGAAACTGTTCTTGGAAGTTTTGTATGGTTTTAAGTACACAGAGGAAGAAAATAAATTTGTTTCCAGTGGGGGGTACTTAGACGAGTTCTTGCTGTGGATGTTTTATAGAGAGGGAACCAGAGAGTGGAGCTCGGTTGACCACTTACCATCAGCATACAAGAAAGAAAAGCCCTCCTTTCAGTCTCTAGAGACAATGGATAATAACCCATGTAAGGGTGTTTATATAAAAGCAATAGTTGCACATTTCAAACGGCATCTTTGTTTGAAGTAGAAGTCCAGGACAACTTGAAACAATGCCAAGATAAGCACAGTAAAAACATAGTTATTTTTGTTGTTTTTCCTTCTCCTAGATTAGTTGTACCACAGAGGGTTGAGAGTATGGTCTACTCTCCTATGTATATGTATATATTTTATGATAAATGCCAGTATACTGAAATCATATGCCCTTAATAGGGTTAAGATGAAAATTCATATACACTAAATGTACAAAAGCAAGGAAATTCCCAAATTTTTACACTTTTATTGTCATTAAGGGTATGCGAGCACAACAGGGCTATGTATTTTACTGGTAGGAATTTTTCTTCAGCGCACCTCATACACTTCATCCACTCATGCATAGAGATTTATACTGTAGTGATGTGATAATTAAATGGTTTGGTTGATATGTAGTCATACCCTTAATGACAATAAAAGTGTAAAAATTTGGGAATTTCCTTGCTTTTGTACATTTAGTGTATATGAATTTTCATCTTAACCCCTATTAAGGGCATATGATTTCAGTATACTGGCATTTATCATGGAATGTCACTACTTTTGTAAAGGCTATGCCTCAATACAATGGTCATTTTTAAGGTTTTTTGGAATTTTCTGGAAAACTAAGGTATATGGTAAACTGAAATTAAAATGCCATCAACTAGACCCTAGAACCTCTATCTCTGCCAAAAGTCAGCTGAATCTATCCAATAGTTGATGAGATACAGGGTGGCACATACGTACACACGGATAACATGATTTCATGATTGAACTTTCTGGATCTCTGCGTTGCCTTGACTAATGATGCTGAAATTCTACACACTTATAGAACCTATCAAATAAAAAATTGTGCAAAGTTTTAACTAATTTGGTTTATTGGTTTTTGAGTTATCATTGATCAAAGAAATGAGATTTCCAGCATAGGCCATTCTTAAAGTCTATTAAGGGATAGAGCGCTCTCGCGCCTCCCTTGATTTCTAGGAAAAGTTTAAGTAACTGAACTAAAACAATTCAAAAGTTATCCTAGCTGAAATTAATTCCTATACGTTTTTTAAAAGAATTTTAAAAAAAACATATTTTCAAATCTCCAGTATATAGTTCAAAGCTGCAGTTTAATTTAAGCTCAATGATCAATAGTTTATATCAATCAGAGCTTTATATATTAATAGTTTATATTTTGAAAGTTCAAAACATATTAATTATGATTTTCAATATTTGAAACATGCTTCAGGAATCAATATTAAACATGTTATTTTCTATATATGCAGGTTTCTAAAAAAAATAAAACAATTTATATGTAAATGTAGGATATATGAATTCATACATTTGCCAAGGGTATGAATAAAAGTGATGCAGAGCCCCTAACAGTATTTGAACCCTGCATGCTTGGACCCCAGTCCACGCCTGTAACCTCTACATCACGCCACTTCCACCAGATGTATGCTTAATAATACATGCATAGATGTATCTGGATCAATAAAGAGGCATATAGATATACGCACAAATAACTCCACGTGTTTATTAATAACAGATCAGAATTATGTTCATATACATAAACATGACGTGGGGCCCCGGGGGGGGGGGCGGAAGAGGCACAGATGATAATCTTATTATTGATAATTAAGTTATGATGACTAAGGGACATTCTCCATTGTAGTAAGCAGTAAAAGTAGTTGTTGATGGGCAGAAGTCTGAAGCGAATACAACCACTGTAAAGAATTTTCCTTACTTCTTCTGTGTACTTAAAACAAAACGAAACTTCCATGAACAAAGTTTCTTTCCAAGAACTTCCTCTCTATTGAATAGAATACCGCAGTGCTGCTTCTCAACCGAATACAACATGGTCGTTTTCAAGTCCAATATCAACAAATTCTTATCGAGCCGCACACTTCAATAATCAAATTCTTAGCATTTGATCCATTGTTTCTAACCCTTTCAAGATGTTGTTCAATTCTTAGCATTTGATCCATTGTTTCTAATCCTTTCAAGATGTTGTTCAATTCTTAGCATTTGATCCATTGTTTCTAATCCTTTCAAGATGTTGTTCAATTCTTAGCATTTGATCCATTGTTTCTAATTCTTTCAAGATGTTGTTCAATTCTTAGCATTTGATCCATTGTTTCTAATCCTTTCAAGATGTTGTTCAACTCTTAGCATTTGATCCATTGTTTCTAATCCTTTCAAGATGTTGTTCAACTCTTAGCATTTGATCCATTGTTTCTAATCCTTTCAAGATGTTGTTCAATTAACAATCACATTAATCCTTATCCTCGAATGGCTTGGGTCTTGATAAGCGGTGACTCATTAGTAAAATAATAAAAAATAAAAAATAACATATTACCAACACTAGCAGGCTGACCCCAAACCGTCTTCCAGATTTTCATTCTCGTGCTACCAGATCAGTATGTCTGAAGATATCGGCTTCCTGACCCAAAATGCACCAAACATTGATATTTCATCGTTTCTTTTTCTCTTTGCTAAACTCAATCATGTTCTGTAAAATCCAAAACAAAAAACAACAATTTCCCTCCCTCCCCTTTCCCTCCCTCCCTCCTTCCCCTCCCTCTTCCTCCATTTCCACCTCTCCATTCCTTCCCCCCTTTCACTCAACCAAACAACATATGCCATAAAACAAAACAAATCTTTTATCACCATATCCCTGTTTTGCCTCAGTTCAAATGAATGGCTCTCTCCTAGATGAAGCCCCTTGCATTGATAAGCTCCTAGGACTGACTTTCACTCTAGTTCTGAAATGAAAGTCTTATATCCAATCTGTTGCTAAGGTTGCAAGAAAAATGGTTAGGTTATTCTACCTCTTAAGAAAATATCTGACCTGGTGTCACTTGCTACCTGTATACGAGTCAGAATAAATTAAGTTCGTACCAGTCACGGATTCATCCATTTTTTTTTTTTTTAAATTTGTGAAGGAATGTCAGATTATGGTATTTTTGGCAGTTTCAGTTCCTTTGACTTTGTATTAGTATCTATATAATAATACGCAAAGACATTTCATGTTTGTATGTACGTTATCGCCTTTCACACACATTTTAAAAAATGAGATTGTCTGATCAGCAAAGATGCTGATTGGTGATTAATATGATGTAGCTATGGTAAACAATTCCGCGTTTATCCATTTTACAATGAATTTGTCACAAAACACATTATATCGCCCTGTTGACTAAGATTGTACATTTTTAAATAAATATATTTAAAAAAATTAAACATTCGTTTTACTGATTTGAAAAATATTCAGCTAACAATTATTTTTAAGGTTTGGAAACAGAGTATTTATCGTATTAAAAAGAATTAAAATGATACAATTTTAAATAAATAAATAAATAAATAAATAGAAATATTAGTTTTATTTATTTAAAGAACATTTAGCTGACAATGACTACTTTTTTTTCATGGAAGAAGAAAGAGTCATTTCTTCTTAATAGTATTGACCCTGACAGACATTTATTATTTCTAAAGGAATATTATTATAAATAGTAAATTATGAAGATTGATGTAGAAACCACTGTGGAATTTCCACGCACTTCCGCTAGTTATCAATATTAGTTTTTGCTTTTTATGCCTCTTTATCTCCATTTTTTTTTTTACAAGTTCTTCAATTTAATCCTTAAAAAAAACGCATAAAGTTCACACTATTAATACAGTATCAATATTCAGCTCAAATTCTGTTAAATATTCCATCTGATCACTCCCAAAAATGTCCCCTTAATTTTTAGTTTTTCACCATTATATATCTAAATTCTTCCAATTCCATCTTAACATGTTCAGCGCTATTGATGATCTTAATCTGATCTGGCAAATTGTATCAAAGATATATTGCTCTATTATCAAAAAAATCAATTGGTTAATAGATATTGCATTATTTGGATTATTCCGACTACTGTTCTCATCTCGGATGCTATTCTCACAACGTTTTGGTCAATATAACCTCCGATCCTCTTCTGGTGCGTCTTGTCAAACTATAGAATCTTTATGTCGAACTCGGAAATCTCTAGGGAATTTCGAATGGAACCATTTAGTAAATCCACGAGGTTAGCTTTCTCGTTCCGTCAGTTTGATCGGGTAGAAATCTTAAATAATTCATAATTGTACTCTTAGTATCGCCCGCACTGAGGATTGAACCTTCAACCTCCAGAAGACTGTCACTTAGAACTGATTATTACTTAGCACTTTTATCTGTTACGCCACAAGTCATTGCAGAGTTGACAAGACACACCTGAAGAAGGGCGGAAATTATATTGACCAAAACGTTGTGAGAATAACATTTAAAATGAGAACAGTAGTCCAAATAATTCAAATTATTAATCCTCATCTTAAAAATTCTGACGCGTTAATAGATTTTTTTTTTTTAATCTGCCTTCATCTACCAAATCGAGGAGAAATATTTTTTTTAAAATTAAAAAAATAACGTCTGCCATAATTAGAAATTTTTTTTTTATATTTCAATTAAAATAACATTTCATTCTTTCTAGTAAAGTAGCTAAATCTATTTTTTTATATTCTTTACTTTTATTGGACCGAAAAGTTATTTGAGTATATTTTCTTTTGTATTTTTCTTCTTTTTTTCTGTCTTTGTTTCTCTTTTTTCTTCTTTTTCTTTTTTCTTTTCATTTCTTCTTTTTGTTTTCTTTTTTGTTATTTTCTTTTTGTTTATTTTCTTTGTTCTTTTCTTTTTTGTTGTTTTCTTTTTGTTTTCTTTTTTCTTCTTTTTGTTTCCTTTTTTCTTTTTTCTTTTTGTTTTCTTCTTTTTTGTTTTCTTTTGTTTTCTTTTTTGTTTTTTGTTTTTGTTTTCTTTCTGTTTTTTCTTTTTTGTTTTCTTTTTGTTTTCTTTTTTCTTTTTTGTTTTCTTTTTTGTTTTCTTTTTGTTTTCTTTTTGTTTTCCTTTTGCTTTTGCTTTTTTGTTCTTTTCTTTTTGTCTTTTTGTTCTTTTCTTTTTGTACTTTTTTCTTTATTGTTTTTATTTTCTTCATTTTCGTTTACTCTTTTTTTTTCTTTTTTTCTTTTTTTTTCTTTATTTCTTAACAATTTTATTCTCTTCCTTTTTATTGCCTTTTTTTCTCTTGTCTTTTCCTTTCTGCTTCTTCCTAAATATTTATCGTTTTCATTGCTTTTTTTGTTAAACTTACGCTGCCCATTTTCTTAATACCCATTTTTGTTGTCTCTTTCCTCATTAAATGGTTCACTTTTAACGCATTCGTCTATCTTTCTAATTCAATCTATATATAATATCTATACGTCAATCTATATATATTATCTATACGCCAATCTATATGATTATGTATATCCATATATCTACCTATCTTTCGATCACAACCTATGCACATCTATCTATCTATCTATCTATCTATCTATCTATCTATCTATCTATCTATCTCCAATCAAGACACATTTATCTACTTAACTTTCTATACCAATCTATAAACATCTATCTGTATATCTACCGATTTTACTCCAATCTACAAATATCCATATACCTATCTATATACCCGAAACTATACACACACACACACACATATATATATATATATATATATATACATATATATATTTCTACGCCAAACTATACACACCTATCTATTTATATTTATATCTTTTTGTTTCCATTTAGACACATGCATCTAGATATCTACCCTAATCCATACACATCAATATATCTATCTACTTATCTATTTACCTATCTATTCTACTTCATACACATCTATATATCTATCTACTTATCCCATTCTATACACACTGCACACTTGTCTACCTCAATCTGTACAAATCTATCAATCTATCTATGCCAATCTATATATATGCGTCTATTTACCTATATATAACAACCCCAGTTTGTATAAATCTATCGATCTATACCTATATATAGGTGTCTATCTTCCCTAGTATGTAGGAATTTATCTATTCTGATCTGTAGATATATGGACTACCCTAGTTTGCAGATATATATATATATATATATATATATATATATATATATATATGTGTGTGTGTATATATATGGGAAATTAAAAAATAAAAACCAAAAGATGTTATTTTATGTATTCATCA
>OY744534.1:59752750-59797750 GCA_963556195.1 Sepiola atlantica
CCACTTTACGGTCATCAATAATGCAGTTATATATGCATGTGTTTAACCCCCACTTTTTAGGAGAGCCCCCCCCCCACACTTTTATAACTGTCCCGTTCTGTTTATATATATGTGTGTGTGTTTGTATATATATATATATATATATATATATATGGACGGCGGCAGGGGGGGGGGGGCTCAAGCCCCTCCCCACTTTTTTACTTACCCACCCCCACTTTACGGTCATCAATAATGAAGTTATATATGCATGTGTTTAACCGCCCCCACCCCACTTTTTAGGAGAGCCCCCCCCCCCCACTTTTATAACTGTCCCGCCGGTCCTGATATATATAGTATTATTATTATTTCATGTATCCACATAAAATGTTATAAGTATATATAACTTTTTACGTATCAATTTTCAGTATTTACTTCAACAGTGCCCAATACATGAGTAGAGCTAGGTAGTAAGTTATGATAATATATTTATGGCAATTAAGCCGGTAAAATTAACTTCATGCATTTTAGCCTGACGATTCACTCCGGGGATGAAACGCGGAAGCCTCTGTGTAGCTTAATTGCCATAAATATATGTTCATAACTTAATAATAATATACACACATACATTGTGATAGTTGTGGGTATCGGCTTTTTTAGCCGGATCCGAATTTTTTATTTGCATTTTTTAAAGTGCTCAATGTTTTTTCAAACAGAGCTTTAATCATATATATATATATATATATATATATATATAGCCTGACGATTCCCTATGGGCATAAAACGCGGACGCCTCCGTGTAGCTTAATTGCCATAAATATATTTTCATAACTTACGATATATATATATATTCTTAGTTTTTAATTTATCATTCTGACGTTTCCTCTTAGATGGTCAGACGATAAGGCCTTAAGGAAAATTTTAACAATTTTCTTTTTTTTCCACCCGACCCGTTTCATTGATCAATAAATAATGTTTCCTCCGAAATTAATTTTACCATTTTGTTGTACTAGAAATCTACTTATATATAATAACATTTTAGAGCACCAGCTGAAAAAATAAAAATAGAAAGCTGTCAAAATACGAAATATGAAAAAGTGCTCAATACATTCAAATATAGAAATACAAATATACTGAGTCGATATAAATTTAAATAATTAAACAGAAGTTTACTACTTAAACGATCTTAGTTTGGTGAAACCCTTTTAATATATATATATATATATATATATATATATATATATATATATATATATTAATTTTTATTTTATTTTTCCTCCCAATATGTCTACCCTACATGTATCTGTACTTGCATGACATTTTTTATCTATATTATCATCCTGATGAAGTCTTATAAATAAAGACGAAACGTTGATGTACACATAAAAAACATCCATTTTTTTTGGTTTTCCTTTTTCATTTTCTCATATATATATATATATATATATATATATATATATATATATATATATATATGTATTTATATTCAAAGTTTTATATTTAGAATATAAATTTTATGACATAAAGCAATTGTAATAGCTCAATAAAGTGAAGCTAGAGCTATGGTATAAAATATTTTTATTTAATTTAAACCACGTCAAATGTTATGAAGAACAGATTCACATCATTTCAAAAAAAGAAACTGTTTTGATTCCAGCATACAATTGTTTCGGCTTACTACTAAGATATTTATAAAATGCTCCGGTATCCTATGCATTTATTTCCTGGGTGGCTATCTTCAGTGCTCGTATATAAACAAAGAAAACAACAAAGAAAAACGAAGAATAAAGGAATATATATATATACATGTATATATATATATATATATATATATATATATATATATAATCACATATACGCAGATATTATAAAATAATACATTATGTATATATTTTTCAGTATTTATTTCAACTAAGTCTAATACATTAGTAGTAGTTATATAATATATACTAATCGCAAGTAAGCTACACAGAAGCACTCGTGGTTCATTTCTAAGGGAAATCATCAGGTTAATTATTCATATTTATATTTATATATATATTTATATATATATACACACACATATGTATATATATACACTCAAAATTATGTGTTTCTGTCCCATCGCCGCAATGTGGCATCCTTGTGCTTGTTTTACAAATACTTCAATGGATTATGCTCGACAATCAACTAAATCTCATTCATTCACTGTGGAGGTCCCCAGATGTCGGAGAGCCTTCTACTCAAATAGCTTCTTTCCTCGTGCTGCTGGCCTCTGGAACTCCCTCCCTGCCCCCTGTTTCCCCGACAGTACAGACATGCAGAAGTTAAAAACTAATGTAAACAGACATCTTGCTGCTCAGATCCCAATTTAGGTCCCCCCCCCCCAACCTTCTCTCCTCTTTTTTCTCTGTAGCCCTTTACGTTTACAGTGGCGTCCTGCCTTGTTTGGGGTGAACTATGTTAAAAAAAAAAAAAATTTTTTAAATTTATATATACATGAACTTTAAATTATATTTATTTTTACCATTTGCAAATGAATTCACACCCAAACACTAACCCCCCCCACACACACACACACATATATATATATATATATATATATATATATATATATATATATATATATATATATATATATATATATATATATATATATGTGTGTGTGTGTGTGTATTTAGGCAGCAAGTCGTTATTTATGCAGGCATTGTTTAATTACACGGAATTTTCGTGTTCGGTGATATTTTTTTGTGATATTCTCGATGCGTCGAGCAAGGTTTCTAGTCTCCGATGGTAGCCGGTATATTATGTTTCCGAGTGTTCTTGATTTGGCCATCACTCGAGCGCTTTCGACCTTCGTGATCGTCATCAGGATTAGCTTTTTATTTTTCAGAAGACTTCAGTTACTGTTTTTTTAAAAATAATTTTCTTGAAGGTTTTTGGTAGGAGTAGAGGGAAGGCCAAAGAAAAGAAAGGAGTGTGGTTGAGTCTAATATTAATTAATTAATTAATTTATTTATTTATTACATTTCTTTAGTTATATTAATTTTTTTTTAATATTTTATTAATTTTTCTTTTTTTATTTGTATATTTATTACTTTATTAATTTTATGTATTGAATACGTTTAATATGTTAGTACCGGTATTAAAAGCTTTTTTGCTTACATTGTTGTTGTTTTTTAAATAAATATTGCTTAACGTATTTTTAGTCAATGTATGCAATTATTTTTATGTATGTATGTTGTTTGTTTAACCCTAACGTCCGGGAATGTCCTTAGTCAGGCAGATATTCTATCCGTCCTAACATTTTTGTGGGTATAATAGAACAAGTCACATGGTGTTCTAAAGGGTCACCCATTTGGTACTGGCCAGGCTCAACGTTGCTTAACTTCGGTGATATAACGGGGAACCGGTGTGTCAACGTGATTATACCGTATGTGTGTGTATATGTGTGCGCATATATATATATATATATATATATATATATATATATATATATATATATATATATATATATATATATATATATATATATATATATATATATATATATATATATATATATATATATATGCATGCAATAACATGAAAATCAACTTCTCGAATTTGGAACAGAGCTAAATTAAGACAGCAAACTTTTCTCACAAAAGACTCAATATCCTTTCCGATAGAGCTTTATAACGATAATGCAGTTTGATTTAATATTTTACTGATCTTTAACGGGGACATTCGATCGTCAGAAGTGTATTAATAAAACCATCCCTTTTCATTTGAATACAAATTCAATCTTTGAATTTCTATTGAAATGGGAAAAGACGTTAAGGAATTTTGATACGTCTCTGATGCTCGGATGTCCTGTGAAAATGTCAACTTATACCACATGTATTATTGTTTGCTGACACACACACACACACACGCATATATATATATATATATATATATATATATATATATATATATATATTACTATTTTAAAATAATAAATACACACACAATAAATCATAGAATATTTAAGGACATCATATTACCTTTTTAAAGACATACATATATTTATGTGTGAAAAAAAATGTATTCACACAAAATATAAGACAATAAAATTTTACCAAATAGATGTACACGCAAGTTTATCGCGCACATATCATTTTGATGAAATATATTCACATTTACCTATGTATTTATATATAAATGTCAGTGTTTATATATGTTTATATATATATATATATATATATATATATATATATATATATATATATGCATGTGTCTGTTTATATATTTGTGTGATTATTTAAGGTATTTATATATATATATATGTATCGATATGTATATATTTATACATATTTATCGATATGTATGTATTTATACACATATAAATGTGTTCATATGTAAGCGTATTTAAGTTTATTTGCATATATATGTATATATATATACAATCAATCAAAAAACACATTTTCTAGATGCATCAAGGGAGATTGTCAGTGATTGCATTGCCATTATCACCGATTTCGGGTACTTTTGCATTATATCGGGTCACATATATATATATATATATATATATATATATATATATATATATACACAGAGTGAGCCAAAAGTAGGTGGACAGTAAAAAACATTTTCCTTCTTGATTTACACTGCTTTGAAGTCTGCCTCTTACGATTCGACAAAAAAATGTTATTTACTGCCCACCTACTTTTGGCTCACTCTGTATATATATATATATATATATATGTATGTATAATATATATATATATATATATATATATATATATATATATATATATATATATATATAATGTGTGAAGGACTAGAACATTTTAATACCATGATAATTTGTTCACGAGGTGAAGTAAACCAGATTTAATTTGTCTTGTCTACAACAATTCGATTGAGCTTAGTGTTTATTCAACACTAAGCTCAATCGACGTGGAAAAAAGTACATGGGTCACTTTCTTTTTTCGTGTATACACGCAATTCAAGAAAAAAAGAGGGTATTAGGTACACATATTTTTTCTTGAAGTTCAAAAACAAAATTGATGGATTATCGATTTTATGAAATAAATAATGTTATCACATGAAATTTTATTAAATCAAAATATTTCAATTTTGCTATTTTAGATTTTCAAAATAAAATGTTTATCATATTAATAAATATTAGGAAATAATAACACATACAAACTGGAATTTCTCGGCCTTTGGGCTGAGATCAATGTGCTGTATCTGTTCTGTCCTTAGCCAGTGAAGGAGAGATCCTTCTAGACTGAAGCAATTTTTATTGTTGTCCTAATCCAGAGTGCACTATTTTGGGGACCTGGATTTTCCCACATGAAAAAAAAATGACCTTGTGTCTAACTCTGCCCTCGTAGGGAGGCAAATAAATTGGAATATTTTGCTGTAAGTTTGTATTGTATTTAGTTTGCTTGTTTATTTATGTATCCAAAAATCTCTATATGAGGTCTTGTCCATTGGTCAGTCGGTTCGCCATGCTCAAGTTTTAAATTCCATTTTAAGTTGAAAATAGTATTATTAGAGACATCTCTATTAGAGACTCGATCGTTCGACCAGTATTCATGCCAGCCGAGGTTCGCCTTGGTACCATTCTGGTAATCTAGGGGCTGTCCTGAACGATCAGCCTCTTCCAGAGCGCCCTGACGGGGGAGCTGGATTTCCCTCTTACCCCGTTAAGCTGACTTCATGTCAAACCTCACTGCAGTGGGAAGCAGGTAAAGACTTGTCTCCCCACGAGGGCAAAGTTAGACACGGAGGTCGGTTTTAAATGTGAGGAAAATACAGCTTCCCAAAAAGGGGCACACTGGATTGGGACGAAAACTAAAATTGCTTTGGTCTAGAAAGATTTCTCCTTCACTGACCAAGGACAGAAAAGATGAAGTGTAATATCAGAACAGATACTACACTTTGTTCCTATTAGCTACGCTTGAAATAGAATGTTCGTACGCCTGTCATGATTTACTTTTAATTAGAACATTTAGATGAATCCACGCATCTCTATAAAAGGCTCTGTCCGTCCGTCAATAGATCATGTTTTTTTTTTATATACTAATGGGTCACTACTTATCAAGGCCCTAGGGCCACTCGAGGATAAGGGTTAAAGAGATGGTCGGTTGGACGATGAACGCCACCACGAGAGAATTGGAACCTGTCGGTAGAAGGATCAGAAGATTACTTAAAAGGAATTGATTATCCAAAAGGACGGCTGAAGAAGTATTTGTTTACATTAGACTTGAAGACACCATGCTGTAGTCGGTTAGGAAGCAACTTTGTGTTATTTTGTTACACAGATGTGGTGTTCTAGGAAAGAAACTTTGGTCATGGAAGTTCCGTTTCGTTTTTGGTACAGAGAGAGAGTGGGGAGAGGGAGGGAGAGAGAGAGAAAGAAAAGTTCTTTGCTCAGGTTGTAGCTAGACGAGTTCTTGCTGTGAATGTTCTCCGGAGGCGGGGGGGGGGGAAGAATAGTCGAGCACCTACCATGAACATGACTATTCAGTAGAGAGAGGCTACCAACATCTCTTCTGTATAAAAGGGGCTATGGGCAAGAGAAGAGATCATCGCCCACCAGATTGCAAAGTCGGCCTTGTACCCTGCCAAGGCAAGAACGAGTGCTTCGAGTGAAACCTTCCATAGATATAACAGCAGTATTCCATCTTAGGACAGTGCTTAAGTTTGAAATACCATTTTCGTAACTCTGTTACAACCGAGTTCAAAATGGAATTTTTCAATGCGTCCATGCATCTTTAATAGAGGCTCTGTCCGTACGTCCACATGCTAAAGTTTGAAATGGTATTTTTAGATGCGTCCACACATCCGTGCAAGATCGATTATTTAAAATAATTAGCGGTTTTCAATAAAGCCAGAAACAACTTGGCTGTGTTGACTTGCCTCTCCACGAGGGCAAAGTAGGACATAAGGTCAGTTTTGAAAATGGAGACTCCAGCTCCACAAAAGGGGGAAAGCTGGACTGGGAACAGAAGTAACCTGTATAGCTCGAAAAGCACTCCTTAATGAATTAGGGCATTTCAAGTGACCGAATAAATGCATTTCCACTCGGACAGGAGGAGGTAATGCCTGGGTGGTGGTAGGTCTATATATTTTGATCAGTCATATACCTAAAAATGTATTAGCAAAAACAATTGATAACACATAAGTCAGTTGTATGTTTTGTAGCGATATATATATATATATATATATATAAAAGGTAAAGGTAAAGGTTGCATAGCCTGGACGCGCACGAGTGTCGTTGCCGACATCGCACACTGCCCATGTGTCTAGGGCACAGCATATGGAAGGCGGAGCCCATCCCTCTCCTTCCGCTGCCTTGAACCTTTCCTGAGTTTTAGTCATGTACTGCTGGGTGGACAGAGGGAGTTTGGAAAGAACCAAATATGATCTAAGGTTTATATTTATATATATATATATATATATATATATATATATATATATATATAGCTTTAGCTTTTTTTTATCCTGATAGTCTACTGGTTAAAGATATTATTTATATCTTTAAAGTATTATCTTACTATATATGTAAAATAGATGAGGAAAGTCCAAAATTATTTATAAATTCATCAACGTTTCGGCTTTATTTCAAGACTTTCTCAAGATGATTGATTTGAAGAAATAACATACAAGTAAAATATGTGGTGCATTTGTGACATGAAAAGAATGTTTTTGTTCTTTTTTGAACAACAAAAGCCGTTAGAATTAAAAATATGTGATGCGTTTTGAATATTGACATATATATAATGTAAATGTGTGCATATTTTATATGTATATAAAAGTAGTATTAACAGCAAAACGTATTTTTGATAAGTTACAAATATATTGTTTTTAACACTGCATGTTTGACATTTAATTAATTAAACCGTCTACAGCTGCCTATATATATATATATATATATATATATATATATATATATATATATATATATTATTGTGTGTATTTAGGCAGCATTTTTTAATTCATGCAAACATTATTAAAAATAACAGAACTCTTCTGTCTAGTTGTACCTTTTTTAATCTTTTTAATTTTTATAATGATTTTCTTTGTGTTAAAAGCAAAAATATTGATAAAAGTTTTGTATGT
The DNA here is from genome assembly GCA_963556195.1 of Sepiola atlantica. Taxonomy (NCBI): domain Eukaryota; kingdom Metazoa; phylum Mollusca; class Cephalopoda; order Sepiida; family Sepiolidae; genus Sepiola; species Sepiola atlantica. The sequence goes on from OY744534.1 coordinate 59,760,803, forward strand.
GTCACTTACGTTTTCGATTCTTCTTCGAATCATCTTCAGGTGTTGATGGAAAAATGGACTAAAAAGCTGGTGAAAGGAGAGATTTTTTAAAAAATATATCGAAGAGACGCGCACGGACATTTTTATTAAATTAATTATTGCTTGCCTCCCCATTTTCCCTCTTCATATTTATTCGACTACACCAAATAAATTCAGCCATTACTTTAAAAAATAAATAAATACATGAATAAATTTAAAAAGATTTAATTCGTCAACGTCTTTCTTGGAACAATGTACGGCGTTCTTTTACATTCACGTCTCTGATGTATTTAAAATATTCTCTCCTTTTACCAGCTTTTTGGTCCATTTTGCCATCAACGCCTGAAGATGATTCGAAAATGAATCGGAAACGTTAGTGACACATATGGAACTTTAATCAATTTTTTTTTTATTTTAACACAAAGAAAATAATTAGAATGATTGAAAACTAGACGGACGAGTTCTGTTATTTTTAATAATGTTTGCTTGAATATATATATATATATATATATATATATATAATGTTTATTTATACAAACATTATTGGTTACATATGTGCATACATGTTTCAGCTGCAATCTCTTGAGAGAACAAGCTTCTTCAGACCTTTAGATATAATGAAATGAGAAATAGCGAACTTCTTTATTATGCGTATTCTCCCAGTTGGGGAGGGATGGGTGTGCAACTAAACAGGCAAAATTAATATTGAATTACACATTCATGCCACTCCTTTGTTTTTTTACTATTTAAGTTTATTGAGAATGTTTGACCGCTTCCAAATCCTTTTATACATTTTATTGCCCAACATATTCAACTTCGCCTAAGTATAATCATTTGCGTGTGTGCACTCGTAAAAGTACCGATATATATGTATATAAAATGTGACTTAACGCTTTACTGCAGTTTCACTGAGTTTCCGCTCACCAGAAGTGTATTTATAAAATACTTAACATCTCATTATTTGAATACAAATAACAATAGACGTTTGTTATTTCTTACTTTTGATGTTCCAAAAGTCCAGTAAAGTGAAGCTACATTTATTATTGTTATAACTTTCTATCTGAAAAGATTTTCAGTTCCTTCTCTGTGCAAAGGTTGTGATCTTCATTCACATCTTTTCCGATTTTGAGAATATATATATATATATATATATATATATATATATATATATATATATATATATATGGTATTTCTTTAAATTAGGACCCGAGCTAACTTTTACCCCAACCCTAACGACTGGGTCAAAGTTAGCTCGGGTCCTAATCTGGAGAAGCACCATATATATATATATATATATATATATATATATATATATATATATATATATATATATATATATATATTAAATATAAATTCCCGAAACAGTTTTTCATGGTAAACAACTGATGATCCCTTAAAATAGTGTTAGAAATAAACTAATATAATAACTGTAAAAAATAAATTGACTTACATGAGTGATTTTCCACTGGAAGACTTGAGACTATAAGTTTTTTTTGTTTTTTTTATTTTTTTTTTTTATATAGTTTTAATGGTTGAGAAACTTCCGAGACTATATATATGAGAGGGAGAGAGAGTTATTACCATTTTTTTTTAGCCTGACGATTCCCTACAGGGATGAAAAGCAGAAGCCTCTGTGTAGCTTAATTGCCATAAATACATTTTAAAAACTTACTACCTAGCTCTACTCACGTATTGAGCACTGTTAAAGTGAATACTGAAAATTGATACATAAAAGATTATATCTCCTTATAACATTTTATGTGGATACATGAAATTATATTGTATGTATATATATATATATATATATATATATATATATATATATATATATATTTGTTTTTATGTACATAAGTATACGTTTCATCCTTTCGGGAATCGTCAGTGTAGAGAAGATTATTCATACCCGTCGTCGGACTTGAACCCCGGAACACGAGTCATGTTTCAAACTCAAATTCCGACGTCTTAGCCCACACGGCCGTTATCAACAACCTGGTAAATCAGCGAGAGGTTAATCCTTTTTATAAGCAGTCGTTGTCAAAGTGTTCGACTACTGAAAGGAACATGCATTGAAGCCACAATAACGGCTGTGTTAATATTACTCACTACAAAGCCCAGTCTAGATTTGGGGGCGACCAATAATTATAAATATTTGTTTTTATCTACATATGTATATGTTTCATCTATTCGGGAATCGTCAGTGTAGAGAAGATTATTCATACATATATACATTATATTATATTCATATATATATATATATATATATATATATATATATATATATATGATAATTTTATTTACACAGACATGTACAAAATCTGCGACACTGGCATGTCGATGTTATCGATCAACAGTTACTATAAACTGAGATCTCATCAGGCAGAGTTAGAATCCGATCTTAACCTCAGATCATATTTGGAGAGAAAGAGAAGAAGAAGGAAAGAAATTTAACATTTCAAAAATTAAAGCCGTTAAAAAATTAAAATTAAAATTAAAAAATCTAAAAAATCTAAGAAACAAAAAACAATATATATATATATATGGGGTAAGGTACACGATAATTCATGAAAATGAAATGCCGTGGTAGACAAAATGTGTGAAAGATGACAAACGGAAAACAGGTTAAAGTGCAGGAGAAAAACGAAAACAAGAGATTTTACCGGTTTCGTTCGTGTTGGCGAACGTTATCAGAAAAAGTCACTTTTTCTGAAGACGTTTGCCAACATGAACGAAACCGGTCAAATCTCTTGTTTTTGTTTTTCTCCTGCACTTTAACCTGTTTTTTTTTGTCATTTTTCACACACACACACACACACATATATATATATATATATATATATATATATATATATATATATATATATATACATATATATATATATATATATATAATGAGAGAGATAATCTAGGTAAGATTTGTATCAACAGGGTAAAAATGCGGTGAATCTTAACTGTGTTTCTATAATAAATAGATCTATGTACTTGTAATAAAAAGTTTTATTTATACAAACATAAAATGTTTGTATAAATAAAACTTTTTATTAAAGTATATATAGATAGATAGATAGATACCAAGCTATCCACATACACATGTGTATGTTATGCATTATGATGCGTTTTTTCTTGATGCTAATCTTTGTATGGCTAGTATGACTAAACAAACTATTTATTTCATCTGCGGGGCTGAAAATAAATAAAAAATACCACAAAGTGAAATATATATATATATATACATATATATATAAGGTTAATACAACAAAAGATATAAGAGACAACTAATATCTTTAATTAGTGAACATCCGGATAAAACTGAAGCTCAATGTACTGGATAGAGCATTAATAGCATAATATAAAATGAAATAATAAAAGTACTTTAAAGTCCTTTGCTTGAACATTGAATTCTAATAAAATTTGATTCGAACCTTATTTTATTTTTTCACTTTATCTAGTGCTATATATATAGAGAGAGAGATAGATAGATAGATAGATAGATAGATATACATACTTGCAGAATATTTGTCTCAGATATTTTAAATTTAGTTGGACAAGAATTATAGAGCATTTTATTTACCACATCTTCAAGACGTTAGACACAAGGTCAGATGTGGTCTTGAAAAGCTAGCACACTAGAATAAGAGTCAGCATTCCCTAGTAGGGGTGCCTCAGACGATTAGCAATAAACTAATCATTTTTCACAGAATAGCTTAAACCTCGAAGGGTGGACCTCCTAGAACTGAAAAGAACCATACCTCAGCCCGCCAGCAACGGACCTATCGTCAAAGACGTAATCTTCGTCTGACTAGTACGAACAATGACTCAAGCTGTGCGAGGTAAGCATTTTAGAGTATTGTTGATAAATCTGGGATGGTGCATCCACCACTAGCCTCTTCCTCTTGGATAGGGTGCAAACTAAGAATTTCTAACTTAGTAGGTCCTGCACTGTCTGCCAAAGTCCAGCCTCTGTCGCATTGGTGCACTGTTGTATCCCTTTATTTTTTTTACAAGTACTTCCACGGAATGTGCTCCGATGAACTTACTGCACGTGTACACCCCCCCCCCAATTTAAATTCTCTCGACCAACCTGACTAGCAGCAAAATCCCACCCCTTCATTGTAGATGTATCTAAATTCTGGAAGATTTCCTACTCTAGTAGCTTCTTTGGAAAAATGTAACCAAACAAAAAATACAGCATATTATAGTATGGACCCATTCGAGGATGGGGAATCTACTAGCTCACATTTGAATATGTCACGCCAATAGACTTTGGTAATTGGGAGAAATGAAAGACAAATGTAATTCTCAATGGAAACTTTGAATCGAGTGAAGTTTGAAACGAATTATAACTACCTATAAATCTTTTGCCTAATTTAATTTGCTTAGCCAAGTCTCTGGAGGACTTCTTTCAAAACAATACCTTCCTCGGAAGAGGGTAGGGCATATGTTTATTGCCTGTCGCCTCAGTCACCATCACTTGTGACAAAATGCCGGAGGTGAGAGGGGGAAGACTTTCTGGCTATTTTTGAAAACTGGTCCTTACATGGAATAGTTCGAGGGGAAGAGGGGGGAGGGGCTTCATTTTGTCTTTTCTTTTTTTTTTACTAATGAGTCACCACTTATCAAGGCTAAAAGCCACTCGAGGATAAGGATTAATGATATGGAGAGATTGTCAGTGTAATGATGAAGGATATTATAAGAGTATTGAAAACGATGAATGGAATTAATAAAACGTGATTATTTATTAGGACGGTTTATGACACGTATTTGCTGACATTGCATTTGAAGACGACCATGTTGTAGTCTGCAGGGAACCAGTTCCATAGTAATGTGTTCCACAGATGGGAAATTCTTGAAAAGAAACTATTCGGTATGAAGACACGTTTTTGATGCAAATGTCTTACGAGGAGGAACCAGAAACTGAAGCTCACTCGAGCACCTTCCATGGAAATAACAATAGAGTAGAGAAAGACTAGCAACGTCTCTTCTCTAAAAAAAAGTAGCTGTAGTGGGCATGCCACACCAGATTTTGAAGTCTATTTTGTACTCTGCCAAGGTAAGAAAGAGTTCTCCGAGTGGCACCTCCTCTAATAATAGCATAATACTATCATGGGCCGAGGGGTGTATATTGGTGTGGCTGCACCGACAGAGATATTATCGTCCTGGATGTGGCGCCACCAGCCTCTGGGAGCCAAGATAGTCACCTCCTCATTTAGAGCAGCGGTTGATTATTATTTTGAGCCCACGTTGTCTTTAGATCCTCAGAAGCATGTGGTCGGCTGCCTGGTCGAACAGGTAATAAACAGTCACATTAGTCGTTAGTCATTAACTCTCTGCAAGTAATTAATTATCTTGACTTCGGAGGAGGGGGGATGAGTCCATAGCAGCTGGAAATTGAACACTTGATAAAAATGTGTTCAAGGCATTTTATATAAAAATAGTATTTAGTTTTATCGCTGCATTTTGAAAAACACAAGAGTCGAATTATCCGGCAGAAACATGTCTTGTCTGTCTAAGAGGTTTTCAACGACTGCCTTCTCTCTCGTGACAATAAAAAGAAAGAAAGGAAAGTTCAACAAAGAGAAAGAGAGGATAAACAAAAGGAAAGAGAAAAAGGAGAACAAGAGACACTGGTAGTATTTTATCAACCGGCCCTACACCCACGCCTGCCTTTTCCACCTTTTCACAATTCGAGCACTAAATGACCCGGGTTATTAACAACAATTCTGACGACAGTTAGGTACTTTAGAATGATCAAACCATTTTTCTAGCAACCTTAGCAACAGATTGGATATGTCTTCTATTTTAAATTGGGTATCAAGCAGTACCCCCCCCCCCCCCCCGCAAAAGAGGTAAGGATAAGTTTATTGCTCATCCGCTGAGACGCTCGCACTTGTGAGAGCATGCTGAAGTGATTTCCAGACTATTTATGAAAACTAGTCCTTAGTATCTTTGCAGACACTAGACCCCCCCTCCCCCTGTCTTTACATACTCTAAAAACCCAACCACAATCCTCACGGGATGGAAGGTAAATAAATTCATATCTATTAAATTTTTTCTATTGTCTTATTTTATTTTTTTACTTCTACTATCGGAACTCTCTACCACCTATTTTAGTCGAATGGACTCTTCCACATCTTCAAGCAGCTTCAAGAAGGAATTGGCAACTCTCTTCTACACTATATCTTAAATAATGCCCCTCTAATGGGAGTAAGCTAACACCTTTGATACAGCAAGTGATGCTCTACTCAAACTGATATGCCTATCGTTGTTTTTAGGGAAAAACATTATTTTGCTTCCTTACTATCACACTGCCATAAAAATAGCATATATTGTTTTGTTTTTTTTTAAATAGGCACTTTTAGAATGTAGTTTATTTATTTCAATAACAAACAGCCTCTTGTGTCTTAATCATACATTTGCCGCCATCTTGTTTGTCTTTGTATTAGAGTACAGCTGCACAACACACTCACTAATTTGACATTATTCTATATGATAAAAGTGAACGTACGTGTGTCCGGCACAATTCGCGGTATGGATAATTAAATATGCAAATGTAATTTCATGAGCAAAAAAAAAAGAAGAGGCTTAATCTTAATAATAACTGACAATAAATAAAAAAGAACAGAAAGAATAATCGCGTATGGAAATTAAATATTATGAGAACAAATTAGTTTTGTCCTCTTTTTCTTATCAATTAGTTTTGTCTTATCGATGAGTTTTCTTTTTTTTCTCATTGATTACTTTTGTTTTATCGGTGTGTTTTCTTTTTTTATTGATTAGTTCTGCCTTTTTATCGATTAGTTTCGTTTCAATAATTTCAAGTAGATAATAAGAATTAAATTGCGAAGCGATAGCGAGTATTGATTTACTCCTCTTCAGGAGTTAGGCACAAGGCCAGTTTTATCTTACTCCCACAAGTAAGATGTGACCCAAGGTCGGGTCGGGAAAGTGGGGTTTAAAAATTGCCTGGGCAGCCCGTCGGCATTCCCCGGTAGGGGCGCCTCAGACAGTAAGCAATAAACTTACTCCTCCCCAAAGAGGGGAGGCGAAGCCTGGGAGGGTGGACCTCCTAGAACTGCACAGGACAGACCCATCGACCGGTGTAAATCAAGCCCCGAAGGCCAAGACAATACCAGTCTATGGGGGGCAGTATCTATCGGAACAGATACTACACTTTGATCTTAGCCAAAAGGCCAAGAGGTGAAGTAATAAAACTAGATATACCCGTGGTCTCTTGGGTCACAATCATTACCACTATTTATTCTACTCGATTTCATTAAAAAGTTAATAAACTGTTACATATCTTTCTTCTTGCATAAATAAAAATAAGAAGATATCAAACTGAGCGTTGAAAATGTTATGAAAAAAAATGACTTTTTAATGGGAAGATATGTTATAATCGTTACAGCTGTTAATTTTAGGTTTGATCGTGTGAGATCAGGTAAAAAAAAAGTAAACGCTATTGAGTAGAACTGAGAGGTTATGATTATGAAATCGATGAGAAACTTAGTAAACTGCGAACCGAGGTGTTAAGCAGTTCACCCGTCCCTTTTTTTTTATAATTTCACTGTCGGAGTAACAGTTTTCTTTTTGGCATTCACGGGTAGGTTGCTTTGGAAACAAAGGTGTAGATAGTTCAATACCGGGTGAAGCAGTTCACTAGCAATGAAGTACTCGAAAACTAAAATATCATAAAATAATTGATCTTTGGGGCATCTCACATTTTCTTCAATAATAATATATCGACTTTTAAATATATATCTATCCATTGTTATACTAAAGCTGAGATAATCAATGTTTATTCCCTTTAGGCTTTGTTTCTGTATACAATAATCACAAAAAATACATGATAAAATATTCTTGTTATGCGTGAAAAAAGAATTCCATTTTAATTGTTCTAATTGCAATAATCTCACCAAGTCACCCATCTTTTACTAAATGTTTATCTATCACCCTCTTCCTCTCTAATTGTGTCTTGTTTGACCTTCTGCTCTTATTTTGTACTGTATCTAACGCTCGCTTCTATTACTCTTTCTCTGTCTGTCTGTCTGTCTGTCTGTCTGTCTGTCTGTCTGTCTCTCTCTCTCTCTCTCTCTCTCTCTCTCTCTCTCTCTTTCTCTTTCTCTGTATTAAGACAGAATCAAAAGACTAGAGCAGTCCATTATAAACAAAATGGAATATAACCACAGATAACATTTAGTTTGACAGAGAGAAAGATATATTTTTCCTTTTCCAATTAGTATTGTTCTTTGTTTATTACCTTATTCCTATATACACCAACATACAAACGCATGCGCTCAGGCATTATATATATATATATATTAGCTGTCCGTATCCGGCGTTGCCCCTACGTCTTGTGATTGACCCCAAAAATTCTTTAAGAAAATGTTCAACTGCAGTATAGTACCGTTAGAATACTTCATATATTTTGCCCAAATTCATTGAAGGCATCATGGCTTCCAGCGATTAAAACATTAAATTTAAGTTATTATTTTATTTATTATTTTATTCAAATATTAATTTATAAATAACTAGCTGTCCCTACCCGGCGTTGCCCAGGATATTTTCATTTAATTTTGTTTTTGTTATATTGTAGCAGACTATTGTTTCGCATTCAGTATAAGTTAACCGAGTTTAATTTAGTGCGGTCACTTTTTGCTTGTTGTCTTAAGTCTTTACCGGATTTTACTTAGCCAATATTTACTTGGTATTAAAACTTGGCAAGTTACCACAAATTGTTTTAGAAAGTGCCGTAAGCCATAAATAGTAGGATTAGTATCAGAGTTTAACTCAGGATGGCAGATAGGAACAGGCTCGCAGATAACGGAAGTGATGAACTGTATTTTTATCGTTGAAAGTTAAAAGGAATTAAAAGGAAGTGGGGGTGAATGCAAAAAAACGGTTTCGATAAATACTGAAAGTCTCTCACACAATCTGGTAATATATTTGTTTGTTAAGTAGGCCGTTGGTGGCGAACTGTGAAGCCTTAGGATGGGATCCTGGTGGCTGAGCCATTCTTCCACTTCGGCCCTAATTTCAGCTAGACTGGAGGTCGGAGAGGCCCAATCCGATCAATCGGCTAGTCACCTCATGCCCTAGTATCTATAAGTTCATCCTCAATCGTATTATTCAATCTAATTCTTCTAAAAATAAAACCCTATTTCTCCTTTTTATTTTTCTCCACAAGTAGATACTAGAAGGTAGTATGTTGAGAATAAAGATTATCAATGCCAAAGAATGTTTTTAAAGAGTAATGCTTTCAAAGAGTAATGTTTTCAAAGAGTAATGTTTTCTGAGAGTAATACCCCTACCCTCTCTAAAATTTCCTTCTAAGCGCAATGTTCTCTAAGATTAATGTTCCCACTCTTACTGTGAAATTTCCTTCTCTGAGCGATGTTTTCTAAGAGCAATGTTTACTAAAAGCGATGTATTCTGAGAATAAAAATAATTTTCCTACTTAAAGAATTATATATGACAACTTTATTCGGCATTAAATTACCCAGAGATGCGTGATATGCCTTAAAACAAACCAAACCAAACCTTTACCGAGTAGTATAAAGCCGGGTAATTTCTTTTTCTTTTGAAAACATTTTTTCTTTTCTTTAGGTTTAGAAGCACAAAAATGAACCATAATTGATTATTTTATCTATTTTAAAAAATTTAACTAGAAATTGTTTTTTTTAAATGCTATTTTAAAGGATTCAAAGCACTTTCGAATTCCGAAAAAGAAAACAGTTGTTCGTCATTAAAGAGAAAGAAAAAGTAAAAGTTAAAACAAACATTTCTATGTTTTTCATCTCTAAGAATGAGATTTGTTTTATGGCATATCAACCCTTTACAGGTTATTTAATGCAGAATCCAGTCATTTTTGTAAAAGTTTTTATGCGACATATTCTTTATATGTTTAAGTATCTATTCATGGTGTTTGGTTTGGTTGTTTTGGTATTTGGCTTTGCAGAACATGATTGATTTTGGCAAAGGGAAAGAAAAAACACCAATAACATCTATGCTTGGTGCATTTTGGGTCAGGAAGCTGTATATTCAGAGAGCCCGATCTGGTAGCACCAGGCGAAAGAGAGAAGGGAGGGAGAGGGAGGATTGAAAAGGGGATGGGAGGGAGAGAAATTGTTATTTGTTTTGGACTTTGCAGAACATGATTGAGTTTTGCAAAGAGAAAAAAACAGTAAAATATCAACGTTTGGTGCCTTTTGAGTCAGGAAGCTGATATCTTCAGACAGCCTCATCTGGTAGCACCAGGTATAAGAATGAGAGTCGAAATGGCTGGAAACCGTGTTTACGTCTAAACATTTAGTAATTTAATAATGTTGAAGCCTTGAAACTGTCCTTTAAAGGAACCTTTTATATCACAATAAAATGTATTTCCTTTCTAGATAATGAACGATTTATATTAGACTCATAAAAATAAGCATTATTCCTATGGTGGCTTATTTATACCTAACATAAAGCGATCACAAACGATTATCACTTTTATATACTGCTTCAAATCGGCGGTTTCTAATTTTATATATTAAATTACCTCCCTTAATGACATGCACAATTTATGCATACACACACAGAGGTTCTGAAAAAGTTTGTTGAACCCTCTCAAGAGTTTACTGTCTGCTGTCCGCTTTCTCTAGACACAAATAGAACTTAATTTCCCCTTAATCACATGATAATTCCCGGTGTTCGTGGGAAATGAGCGATAGCTTGTGGAGTCTATGCTGACTCTGTGAACTGGGTTCGCGCCCTCCGACTGTGTGAAATTGTCACTTCCTACACTGATGAGAGCAATAAACTTGAAGCGCTGGTGTCTGCAGGTAATAATAATTTAATATATATATATATATATATATATATATATATATATATATTACTAGTTCATTAAAAAAAACATTTAATTCACAAAAAATTATTTGTGCCCATTTTTGTAAATATACACATTTATTGTATACATAATTTACCAAACATTCACAAAAAGGCTTTATCAGTGCATAACATACCACAGTCCGGCTAATAAAAACAAGATACGTTTAATATTCATTTAATTAATAAAAAGATATTTTTTAATTTTATATTCCTTTTAGTACTTCTTTTAATCATCCAATTAAAAAAGAAATGTTGCTTAGGTTCTGTTTTTTTGGCATTTAAAAGTGCATAATACATTATGTCCACAATATCTGTTTATTTGCTTTCATTAAAATGTTCATATTTGACTTACAGAAAAACATGTGGCAGTATTCACATATAAGAGAATAATTAATTTACACGAACCGTTATTGTCCTTATTCTACAATTTTTCCTTTTCTATGTTTCAATATATATATATATATATATATATATATATATATATATATATATATATATATATATATATATATATATATGTTATTGTTTATTATCTATGTACGTATATGTTTCATCCTTTTTAATAATCGGGACTAATCAGCATAGAGATATGACTATTCACTACCGATCATGCGATTCGAAACCCCGGATTACGAGTATTTTTACAACTCAAATCCGACGCCTTAACCACACGGCCATCCTGAACAGCGAATAAACTGTGATAATTTTAACACTTTATCGGCTTATATATATATATATATATATATATATATATATATATATATATATATAGACACTATGTGTAGTGTTATGGTTGAATAATATATATATATATATATATATATATATATATATATATATATTATTCAACTTGATAGTGAGGAGCCTATTAGATTAGATTTTTTTACCCTGTCAAAGAGAGAGAGGCGAGCGTTAGGTGCACCAGCTCAGATATGACAACAATACTCCATGCATGGACGAATGGTGACTTTGTAGAGATATAGGATATGAGCAGGTGTGAGAAGTTTTCTAGCTCGGTAGATGGAGCCCACCTTCCTTGCAGCAGTCTTGGCAATGTCTTCTATGTATTTGTTCCAAGACATGTTATCCGTGAATGTTAACCCTAGTAGTTTGAATGGCGAACTCTCAGATAGGGTGCTATTAGTCATGGCAATCGGTGTTGGGAAAGGTTTATTATAATTGTTGAAGGACAGGAGCTTTGTCTTAGTAGCATTAAATGCTACCATCCACTTTTGTCCCCATTCCACCACAGACTGAGGGTCATTTTCTAAGAATTCAGCCATTGCCTTTGATATGCCTGTGTTCGTTTTTCTTACATGCCGGGTATAGAACGTGGTGCCATCAGCAAATATACCAATACCAATCTCGTTTATAAAGATCAGGAATAATAACTATCCAAGAATCGACCCCTGAGGCACATCCACATTAATGTCATGTTGTTTAGATATACGACCATCAAGGACAACTTGGATCTTTCTTTCGGCTAAAAAAGATCTGATTATACTAAATATCTGTTCAGTAATATCGTATGATTAATTTTAATTTAAATGTATTAAAAATAATAATAATGTAAGTTATTCACCTGAGCTTTCAGTTTTAAAGTTATTGCTCCCGGGCAACACCAAGTTATTTTTCCCACCCACTTCCTCAAAAAAATAATTAAATCTATATTTTTAAAAATTTATTCCCGGGCAACGCCGACTTTCCTATCTTCCTCCTCCTTAATAATATAATGAAACCTGTATTTACTTTACTGTATTACCGGACAACGCTGAGTTTCTTGTCTTTCCTTTTTCCATTAAGCATATACCACATTGAAAACGTATTGCACACAACTGCTCTATCTAACATATTGAACACCAACTCCCAAGCAATGGAGAGCACCTTTTCTGATATAGAATCATATAACAAAATACAGTGAAAATCTTTCTCCCGAGCAACTCGGGGTTTACAAACACCTGCTCTATGTAGTATTACTCTATCAAGGATATTGATGACTCTCGGGCAACGTCGAGTAAACACACCTGCTCTATCTATGATATTGAGCACTTTGAATTAACTTATAACACTTACGAAATATAATACTGCATTATTACTATTATGGCTTCCGGGCAACGCAGAGTTAACAAAAGACAGAAGTATTTTCTCCCAGGCAACGCTGCGTTTAAACACTCCTGCTCTATCTAGAATGTTGAGCAGTTTTGGATTACTATATACCACTTACCAAATGTAATACTGTAATCTTACATTCATTGCTCCCGTTTAGAGCGCAACTGAAACCACCCAAATAAAATTAAGGATGCCTCCAGAGCACTATTAAAACCACCTTTTTCGAGTTTCTTGCCACCCCCTCCCTAGTCTGAAGAGTAGCTAGAGAAACCTTTACTAATTTTGAAAGAAAATGAAATTAAAGTGTTTTCTTTCCAAATTATAGCTGAAAAATTCTACAACGCCCTGACGAAATCTGCTCCATAGCCCCCTTAGAGATACACTTAAAGATTCAGGAATTCTTCCATTATCTTTCCCGGTTAATTTTATATAGGAATACTCTTTTAGATTTATGTTGATTCTTTAAGCTTTGATTGATTGATTGATTGTTTGATTTGATGGCATGTCAATCGTCATATTATGTTTTGTATAAGATTGATTTGTAAATTTAATTTGAAGAGATTCTTGTTACATACAGCACCTGGTCTTCCAAATGGTCACCCATTTAGTAATGACTAGGCTCACGGTTGCTTAACTTCGATGATTTTCTGGGAACCAGTGTGTCAACGAGGTTATAGCCGTACTATGTGTGGTTTTGTATGAATGTGTTCGTGCATAGGATTTTTGTATGTACATGTTTGCATATGAGTATGTGTGTGTGTGTGGAAAGATGGTTGTATATGTTTCTGTGCTTTTGCAGGCATGTGTCTGTCAGTGCAAGTGTCTATTGATATTTGTGTGTGTGTGCATGATTATCTATTTGTTTATACATGTGAGTGTGCATGCATGAAAGGTTCTCCTGGGGGATGGCTATTATACAATGCGACACAACGGAGTGTGTAAATATCTTCACTGGACTATTTGTAAAAAGTTAAATATCCAGTGTAGCAGCAAGTCCTGGGAGCATATACCAGAAAGAACAGTTGGAAATAATTTATACACCATCCACTATGACTATGCAATCCCTACAGCTACATATCTAGAAAACGGAGCTGTTACACCTTACATCGTGATATGGGACAAAAGGGAGAAAATAGCAACCCTATTTGAAGTCAGTGTTCCTAATGATGCAGGATTAAACAGAGCTGAAAGGAAAAAGATTACGAAATACCAAGATCTTATTTACGACATGAAAAGAAACTGGAATCTTAGGAAAATCTCCATCATACCAGTAATTATAGGAGCAACAGGACGAGTATACCCGGTGAGCCGAGTACAAGAGAAATACAAACAATTGCACTTAAGGGGACGGTAAGAACCTTAAAAAGATCTCTAGGCTGGAGTGTCTGAAATAGCCGGTTAATGTCAGGCATCCGTTAGGATGCCCCATCTCCAGCAAAAATAGAAAGATAAGAAGAAAAAAAGAAAAAAGTGCATTTGTCTATTTGTGGGAGTTCAATTGTGCATGGGAGTCTGTATTTTAGTGTGAGTGCATGAATGTCATGAAAAAGTCCCTATTTACTTGCCTCCCCACGAGGACAGTGTTAGACAAAGGGTCAGTTTTTAATGAGGGGAAAATATCCAGCAGCACTAAAAGGGGCACTCTGGATTGCTACAAAAATAAAATGCCTTAGGCTAGAAAACTCCTTCGCCGACCGAAGACAGAACAGATACTACACTTTGAATTATTTATTTGCAAAAAAATATATAAAAGTTACATTTTGAACAAGTTAGGCACAAGGCCATCCAAATTGTGGGTGATTAGAGGTCGTTAGCTATCCTTTGTCTACTCAAACATATTTGTCTATCCCACACTTGGCTAGAACCACTAGTCACCACAATCCTAAATTTACTCTAGAGGCCATCCTAGTTAAAATTTCCCTAAAGTGTTGAGAAATTGAAATTTGTGTTTATAAATATATGTACGAAGTCATTGGAAGTGGGGTATGGGACAACAAAAAACAGATACTACACTTTGAATTATTTGTTTGCGGAAAATATTAAAAAATTACATTCATAATAAATTAGGCACACGGCCATCAAAAGTGTGGCTAAAAGGGGGGAGGGTTGTTGGGCATTATTTGGTCTAAAGTGATATAAATGTGTATCTTACTCTTAACCTTTTGGCTAAGATCAAAGTGTAGTGTCTGTTCCGATGCATGCTGCACCCGATAGACTGGTATTGTCTTGGCCTTCAGGGCTTGATTCACGCCGGTCTATGGGTCGTTCCTGTGCAGTTCTAGGAGGTCCACCCTCACAGGCTTCGCCTTCCCTCTTTGGGGAGGAGTAAGTTTATTGCTTACTGCCTGAGGCGCTCCTACCGGGGAATGCCGACGGGGCTGCCCAGGCCATTTTTAAACCCCACTTTCCCGACCCAACCATGGGTCACATCTTACTTGTGGGAGTTAGATAAAAACTGGCCTTGTGCCTAACTCCTGGAGAGGAGTAAATCAATACTCTTTTATCCTATGATGATGGACGAGACCGGGTTTTTTTTTTTTTTAAGTAAGAAAGAAACAAGCAAATAGAAAAACGTTCCTTGGTTCACCGGCATTCTCGAAATATTAAATATCTGCACCCGGAGGGCGCATGCGTTTTGCTAATCTGAAAACAATTACATTTCAGATGCTCAGCTTTATTAAAATCGTAGATCAAAGCAACGTGTCTAATCTGCCCGATCTCCATCTTATAAATCATTTTAATAACCGATGACGAATGCAAGATTGATAAGTTGTTAAACCCATTACAAGCAAAACCAACGTTGTTTTTGTATTCTATTTGTTCATTGTGTAGAGAAGCTAAAACTTCCAAAAAAGCAAAAATATCTGTGCACGTTTGAATTGAAATTCAATATTGATTTTGCAAATATAGACTTTTTGTTGTAAACCAGACCATGTGCATACAGTAACTAGAAATTCTATATTTATTGATTATTTTTTTCTAATTTAAACAGAACATCTACCCCCCTCTCTCTCTCTCTCTCTCTCTATATATATATATATATATATATATATGTATGTTTAGGTGCCTGATAGCACATGGGTAAGAGTCCTCGATTGCTGACATAGCGGTAGTGTTATCCAATCTTAGCTTAAAACACCCACGCATTCTTGGTTTTGTTTGATTGTTTTGTTTCACAGAATATCACCCCCCCCTCGGGTTATTTAATGCCGAATCCGGTCATTTTGGTAAAAGTTTTTATGCTTCAAGTTCTTTATATATTAACTAGCGAGGCTACCCGGCTTTGCTCGGGGTCATGAAAACATATAATTGAAGAAAAATCGCTTGTGTAACATCTTTATATTCAAACTTCTATTTCCCACCCTCTCTCTATAGCCGTCTCTTTATCTTTCTACCTTTCTCTTCCCTCGCCGCCCATTTCACCGCTACTTTCTAATTTTGCCTTTTGCGAAAGCCGTTTCTTCCCCACCATTTCTCCTACGTTGCCCAGGGCAATAGTATGACATATTTCTATAAAAAGTAACACCCCTATCTGCGACTTCTATATAGGTACTTATCTCCGCCCCGTTGTTCATACTATATAAGTACCTATCGCCGCCCCAGTGCAGATACTATATAAGTACCTATCGCCGCCCCGGTGCGAATGCTAAATACGTATCTATTGCCGCCCCGGTGTGCATTCTACATAAGTACCTATCGCTGCCCTAGTGCGAATAATTAATATGTACATATTGCCGCTTTCGTGCGAATGCTAAATACGTACCTATCGCCGGCCCGGTGCAAATGCTAAATATGTACCTATCGCCGACCTGGTGCGAATCCTAATAATGTACCTTTCACCGCCCCAGTGCGAATGCGAAATATGTACCTTTCGCCGTTCTGGTGCACGTGCTATATACGTACCTATCGCCGCCCCAGTGCGCGTGCTATATATGTACTGATCGCCGCCCCGGAGCACATGCTATGTACGTACTTATTGCCGCCCATGTGCACATGCTATATACGTAGCTATCGCCACCCCTGAATTCTAAATACGTACCTATTGCCGCCTCGGTGCGGAAGCTAAATACGTACCTATTGCCGCCTCGGTGCGGAAGCTAAATACATACATATCGCCGCCCCGGTGCGGAAGCTAAATACGTACATATCGCCGCCCCGGTGCGGAAGCTAAATACCTACATATCGCCGCCCCGGTGTGAATGCTAAATACATACCTATCACTGCTCCGGTGCGAATGCTGAATACGTACCTTTTGCCGCCCCTGTGCGCATGCTATATACGTACCTATCGCCGCCCTGGTGTGCATGCTATATATGTACCGATCTCTGCCCCAGACCGCATGCTAAATACATACCTATCACCGCCCCGGTGCGCATGCTATATACGTACTTATTGCCACCCATGTGCACATGTAATATACGTACCTATCGCCACCGCTGAATGCTCAATAAGTACATCTCGTCGCTCAAGGGCGAATGCTAAATACGTACATATTGCCGCCCCGGTGTGCATACTACATATGTACCTATCACTACCCCAGTGCGAATACTAAATATGTACATATCGCCGCCCCGGTGCGAATGCTGAATACGTACCTATCGCAACCTCGGTGCGAATGCTAAATACTTAGCTATCGCCACCTCTATGCACTACTATATACGTACCTATTGCCATCCCAGTGCACATACTATATATAAACCTATCGCCGGCCCAGTGCGCATAATATATTCGTACCTATCGCGGCTCTGGTGTGCATACTATATACTTACCTATCTCTGCAAGGGTGCACATACTATATATGTACCTATCTCCAGCCCAGTTCGCATACGTAAGAACTCATATTAATGCGCCCCTGTCATGTTAGAAAAACAAAATAGTGTTCATTCATGTACTGTCACCATCATAAATATAAATATTTTTAGTTAAAAACAGAATAAAAGAAATTTTTTTGCCTCCCCCCAAGAAAATTTTTTTTCCATCCTCCCACATACTTAGAAATATTTTTATTTTAAAAGAAATAAAAAAGAAAAGAAAAAATTTAGACCCCCCCAAAAAATGTTATGTTCCCCCCATACATAGAAATATTTTTAGTTTAAAAAAAAAAAAAGAAAATTTTTTTTAGCCCCCCCCCCTAAAAAAATTTTTTTTCATCCTCCCCCATACATATAAATATTTTCAATGAAAAAGATAAAAGAAAAAGAAAAAAATGTTGCCCCTCCCCCAATTTTTTTTTACACTCTCGGTGCGCATGCTATATACGTACTTATGGCCGCCCATGTGCATATGCTATATACGTTCCTATCGCCACCGCTGAATGCTAAATACATACCTATTGCCGCCGTGGTGCGAATGCTAAATAGGTACCTATCGCCGCCCTGGTGCGAATGGTAAATACGTTCATATTGCTGCTAAAAATTACCCCGACCCCCCAATCTGTCCAGGCCCACCCCCCAACTTTTTTTTACTCTCGCCCAACCCTGAGTAATATTTTTAGTTCAAAAAATAAAAAATTTTAAAATATTGGGTGTGACCCCTACAAAGTTTGTCCTGACCCCTAAAAATTTCCCCGACCCCCCAATCTCTCTAGGCCCCCCCACTTTTTTTTTACTCTCGCCCAACCCTGAGTAATATTTTTAGTTCAAAAAATAAAAAAAATAAAAAAATTTGGCCCGACCCCATAAAAGTTTGTCCTGACCCCTAAAAATTTCCCCGACCCCCCAATCTCTCCAGTCCCCCCTCAATTTTTTTTACTCTCCCACAACCCTGAGAAATATTTTTAGTTAAAAAAAATAAAAAAATAAAAAATTTGGCCCGACCCATAAAAAGTTTGTCTTGACCCCTAAACATTTCCCCGACACTCCAATCTCTCCAGCCCCCCATCCCAACTAATTGTTCACTCTCCCCCAACCCTGAGAAATATTTTGAGTTCAAACCGAAAAAAAAGAAAAAAAATTGGCCTGATCCCTAAAAAGTTGTTTTGCTTTTGGCTTTGCAGAATATGATTGAGTTTTGCAAAGGGAAAGTAAAAAAAAAACAATAACATCAACGTTTGGTGCATTTTTGGTTAAGAAGCCGGTATCTTCAGACAGTCTGATCTGGTAGCACCAAACGCATTCTTGGCGCTATACAGTAAAACAGGCTGTCTGCAGATGAACAAACACATTTTCTTTCTACCTCTCGTGAGTTTAGCTTCCTGGTATGCGAGATCACTGGCACCCACAGTATAAAGACACAGCTCTTAATAAAAGAATAAAGCATTCTAGCCACGCTGAAGAGGTGTAATACAGCGTCACAGGTTATAGAAATTAGACGAAGTCCATTTCTAATATGTATAACAACTTTATTTGTCGTCTTCGTTAACATGTGAATAAAAGGTGAAATGAAAGAGAAGGGTGTTAGTAAAGGAATACGTCCATGAGTACGGACGAAGAGGAAAGGTTAGAAAGTTCACATGATGTTAAATAAATTGTCCCGATAGTAGGGAAGAGAGAAGAGTTAATATATGAAGGATATGTGTCCGTACATTGGTCTGTGTTGTTAAATAAATAAAAATGTTATTTCCGATCGATTTTAATAGTTTACCTTGTTCATAAGGAGAATCATTTTTGAAGTGTGAAATGTGGATGTAATCGGCACTTTGTAGTCCAAACAGAACTTAGAAAATTTACAAAACTTTATATAATAAGGAGAATATATTTTTTAAATATTTTAGAAAACCTGGACAACGCAAATTATTTATGCTTTAAAACAAAAAATTATTTATTTACTTTAAAAACTTCTTTTTTTTTAAACTTGAGTACTTTCGGTGATAAACATCCTTGTCAGAAGTATAAGCATATTTTTTTCTCTTCTTTTTCCGCACAATCCTCCCTGACTGAGAAATCTCTATTGCAGTCAAGTTGAAATTTGCCTTGATGTTATCGACGATCATGATATGCCGGTGTGTGTAGCACGCGGTTATGTGAATAAGGTAGTTTGAAAAGTCACACATTGAAAACGTTGCTGAAATGGCAATTATAAGGAGAATATTTAAAAAAAATATTTTGAAAGCCTGGACAACGCAAATTATTAATGTTTTTTAAAATAAATTATTTATTTACTTTAAAATCTTTTAAAAAAATGTTTATACTTCTGACAAGGATGTTTATCATCGAAAGTACTCAAGTTTTTAAAGGTTAAAGAGATTTTCATTTGAACAATGAACGCCACCACAAGAGGATTGGAAACAATGAGTTGAATCGGCAGAATATTGCTTAAGAGGAATTCATTATCCAAGAGGACATCTCAACAAGTATTTGTTTACATTAGATTTGAAAACACCATGATGTAGTCGGTTGGGAAGCAGCCTCATGGTATCTTGTTACACAGATAGAATGTTCTAGGAAAGAAACTTTGTTTATGGAAGTTTCGTTTGGTTTTTGGTACAGAGAAGGAGAGAGAGAAAGGAAAGTTTTTTTGCTGTGGTGGTATCTAGACGACTTATTGCTGTGAATGTTTTACAGAGAGGGGGGCAGGAATTGGAGCTCAGTCGAGCACCTACCATAAATATAAGGATACAGTAGGGAGAGGCTCTGCTTTCAGGTTGGAAAATGTAGTTGGCATGATCCTCAGATGTTCTCAGGAACAAGTGTACATACATGAATAACATTTTATTTAGCGTTCTTTGGCAAATATAAAGGGTTTTGAGTTCTGGTTCTTCATTAAAGTGCAATTGAGTATTGATTGTTTCAACGGTTGTTTCTGGCACAAAGTTATCGAAGAGAATTTGAAGAATACCAGCTGATTTTATTTATTTTCATCCAGCATCGTTGAAGCTGTTCATGAGTTGAAAACTGATCTTTCTCTTTTTTTGAGCTGGTGGGAATCTTCTGCTAAGTCGATATATGTTGCAACTCAATTCTTTACTTCTTTTTGATGATAGCAGAATTCCAGCTTTAAGACTTTTAGGATGAGCACATCTCCAAAAGGAGGATATATTTTTCTTCTTGCAGCAGAGAAAAAGAATTGATATTTTTTTATGGAAATCGCTCCAGACAAGGCATGAAGCCACTTGATGTAAGGAGCTAAAAAAAAATACTACTTCAAGGTCAAGGTAAACGACAGAAACTAGCCAACGATAAATGTTAGATAGATTCTGACCCCAAAACAGCAATTCTTCCTCCTTTGTCAGAAACATCGCTCATGGAATGTGAGGACTAAAAGACAAAATAAAGGAAGCGAGAGTTATGAGGCTGACGAAAATAAACCCAATGTCTACTTTTTACTCTCCATTACTTCAGCAAACAGATAATAGATACTGACTTTGGCTTGTTGGTACCGGAAGCTTGTTAATATTTTCGGGGGCTGACAAACACCTCTGATTGGTCATCAGATGAATCACACGATCTTTGACCCAGACACTATTAGGTCATCTCAAGTTAAAAGATGGTCATGCTGGATACACAAGGGAATAGATGTATGTCTCGATTTGGCTTTTGACGTGTCGACAGAACAGATATAGAAGTTTGATGGCTAGAAAATAAATGTAAGAAATAGAAACAATTGATTTGCAATGAAAGAAAAAGTAAATGAATATAGACTAATGGTAATGCCGCACAGGTTCAAATCCTGTTTGCACTGCCATATTTAATTTGGTAGCAAGTGATCAGCTGTCTGACCAAATAAACTGAGACAGAAGCCTAGAAAGCTTGTTTATAAGAAGGCTGGGACGTGTTCTAATGCTTAAGTGGGCAAGTTCATTTCTGGATTCTGATTAGCTGTTAGTCTATGAATGGAGAATCCATTATATAAATATTCCCTCTTTAAAGCAAGAATTTCCTATGAACTATTTGGAGGTCTCATGTCAGTAAGTATCAATTTGATTCTATGCAGACAATCATTATTTTGTGAATTAAAATCCTAATAGTAATTGTGGTTACCACGTCACAATATAAATATATATATATATATAACATCCCAAATATCTTATACTTTGGGCTATGGTTTGGAAGGAATTTTCTTTCTTTGACAAACTTCGCTTTTCAAAGTTTCTGTCTAATGGCGATATTTTCACCCTCAACAAAACCAATTCTTCATATAATAAATATTTGCAGAATTTGATTACCAAGAAGTTCGGCACTAGAGCATATTCGGATAAACATATATTTAATTATTCGTCTTATGCTCTATCAAATACTGAAAAATTTGTCTTGTCTGCCGGCTTAGAATTTTGCATTCCTCCCCTCCGTGTTGATAAAATCAACATATTTAGTGAGATTGAACTATTATATTCTCAACTAAAAAGACATTCGCCTATTTCCACTGATGAATTAACTAGCGTTAAAATCCAGTTGGGTGAATTAGGTCGGAGGTTTTCTGCTATACGTACTAAATC
This sequence comes from Sepiola atlantica, assembly GCA_963556195.1. NCBI lineage: Eukaryota > Metazoa > Mollusca > Cephalopoda > Sepiida > Sepiolidae > Sepiola > Sepiola atlantica. Next base: position 59,783,166 of record OY744534.1, read on the forward strand.
TAGCGATTGTATTTGGCAGAAAAATCATTTTGAAACTGCGAAATTACTTAAGTCGAACTCTGATATTTATATCACTCGTCCAGACAAAGGTTCAGGCGTTGTAATCCTGAATCAAGTAGATTATATCTCCAAAATGTTACACATTTTGGATGATAAAAATAAATTTTTCAAGATGGGTGGTTTAAGCCACGATGACACTTTTCGTATGGAAATAAAAATCCAGAAAAGGCTTCTTCAACTTTATAAAAGCAAGTTTATTTCTAAAGAGATATATGAAGGAATACGACCTATCGGCTCTCAAAGGCCTAGAATGTACGGCTTACCCAAGGTTCATAAACCTAACGTTCCTTTACGGCCTATTCTATCAATGTTGGGTTCTGCACAACATGCACTTGGTAAATGGTTAGTTAATATTCTTAAACCCGTACTTACTTTTTATTCGGACTATTGTATCTCTGATTCCTTCCAATTTGTGTCTTCTATACACAAATTATCTCTCTCAAAGGACACCGAGTTCTTGGCTTCCTTTGACATTAGTAGTCTGTTTACCAATGTACCTTTGGATGAAACCATTGGTATATGTGCAGATTATCTTTACCGTGGCCCCTTAAAGTCTCCACAGTTTCCTGAACGGATTTTTGTTGAACTGATGGAACTTGCTACTAAATCAGTTTCCTTCAGTTTCAATAATATAATGTATCGGCAAATTGATGGTATATCCATGGGCAGCCCTCTTGGTCCATCGTTAGCCAACATTTTCGTTGGATTTTTGGAAAACCAATTATTTTCCAAGGTGACCAAGCCGGCTTTCTACACACGTTACGTTGATGACACTTTTGCTTGTTTTCCCTCTCGGAGTGATGCTGAACAGTTTCTTCTTCTTCTTTGTGACTTGCATCCATCGTTGCAATTCACTATGGAAGTCGAGGATTGTGGTTCCTTACCATTCCTCGATGTTTTAGTGTCTAAATCTGGTTTATCATTTGAAACCTGTGTGTATAGAAAACCAACATTTACAGGCCTTTATCTAAATTGGTTTTCCTTCGCCCCAAGAGCAAGAAAAATAAATCTTATTGGTACTCTCACTCATCGAGCTCTTATGATTTGTTCACCAACACGACTCGATGCAGAACTTGGTGAGATTACTAATATTTTTCTTGCCAATGGATATCCCATCAATACTATAAAAGACACCATTGCACGTAAAGTTGCTTTATTTAATGGTGGTAAATTTATTGGCCCGTCACGTTGCCCTATTTATTTGAAACTCCCTTGGTTGGGTTCTGACGGCCTTGACATTGTTAAAAGGATTTCTTCTTCTACTCAACGTTGTTTTCCGGCAACCATGTTGAGGGTAGTTTACACGACTCGAACCTTTTTCTCTTCTTTTCGTAAGGATGTTTTGCCAGCCATTCAAAAGAATTCTGTAGTTTATAAATTCATGTGTCAGTGTGGAGCTGACTACGTTGGCAAGACATCCCAAACATTAGAATTTAGAATATCCCAACACATACCACGTGATATTCGCCTACACAAGGTTTCGAGATCATCCGGGAACTTCTAGGCACAGGAATCAGCCATCGGTAATCACCTCGTTAGTACAAATAGTTGTTCTGACAGGTATTCCGATGGGTGGTTTTCTGTTTTACACAGTGCCAGGTCGAACTACTATCTCAATATTCTTGAGGTGTTAGTCATTAACAACTATCGACCTAGCCTGTGTAGACAAAAGATTTTGAAACATCAGTTGGAGATCTTTAATGATTCAAAGCCACCATAACGTTGAGATTTAATTTTTTTTTTTTTTTTTTTTTTTTTTTTCCTCTTCTTATTCGTTTCCTCCAACTGAAATAAGTTTTATTTATTTTATTTTTTTTTCTCCCCCCTTCATTTCTCATTCGACTTTTAGTTTTTAATTTACCATTCTGACGTTTCCTCTCAGAGGGTCAGACGACAAGGCCTTAAGGTAATTTTAACAATTTTCCTTTTTTTTTTCCCAGTCGTCTTTTTCATTGATTTTAATAATGCTTCCTCTAAAATTAATCCTACCATTCTGTTGTACACGTAATTTACTTATATATATATATATATATATATAAATATTTGTTATTGTTTATTATCTATGTACGTATACGTTTTGTCCTTAATAATCGGGACTCATCAGCATAGAGATATGACTATTCACTATCGGTCATGCGATTCGAAACCCCGGATTACGAGTATTTTGCAACTTAAATCCGACGCCTTAACCACTCGGCCAATGTTGAACAGCGAAAAAAACGTGATAATTTTAACACTTTATATATACATATATATCTATATATATATATATACATATATATATATATATATATATATATATATATATATGAATGATCATTTTTATTTACACAGATGTGGACAAAATCTGCGACACTGGCATGTCGATGTTATCGATCAACAGCTATTATAAACTGAGATCTCATCTAGCAGAGTTAGAATCCGATCTTAACCTTAGATCATATTTGGAAAGAATGAAATGGAGAAAAAAAAAAAGGGAAGTAGAAAAGAAATTTAAAATTTTCAAAATTTGGAAAGTCACGTGGTTGGGACCGTTAAGAATCAAAATGTTAAAATTCAAATCCAAATCAAAAAATCAAAAAATAATAAAAAATATTAATATAAAAGGTAAAATATAAAATAAAATAAAGTAAAGTGAAAAGAGAGAGATATGATAAAAAGGGTAGAATAAAAAGATAGATAGAAAGAAATAAAATGAAATCGTCTGCGATCCAGACAGAAGTATATATATATATATATATATATATATATATATATTTATATAATCTTATTAGTTTTGGTAATGTGCTAACAGGGTTATCACTAGTTTTCAAAGCCCAGTCGTGTTCTTCTATTTGATTAAGTTGCTGTTTATTTGATTTTTACAGTTTCTCTACTTTAACTTTTTAAATCACTTAGTGCAACAAACTGTATTAAACTTGTGATCGGAAAACCATGAAATTCATGAATTTGTTTCAGAAATGATATATACAATTGTGTTAATTGTAGACAGCACAGGGTTGCCGTGTATCTGATAACTAATTTCGACTATGACAAAAAGAAACCTGAAAGATGTCCGGAGAGAATACAACAGTCAGAATGTGGTGAAAATGGCAACAACCTAGATGATTAAATCAGTTTGAAACATGCAAATAACAATATCTCAACAACCTAGATGATTAAAGCAGTTTAAAACATGCAAATAACAATATCTCAACAACCTAGATGATTAAAGCAGTTTAAAACATGCAAATAACAATATCTCAACAACCTAGATGATTAAAGCAGTTTAAAACATGCAAATAACAATATCTCAACAACCTAGATGATTAAAGCAGTTTAAAACATGCAAATAACAATATCTCAACAACCTAGATGATTAAAGCAGTTTAAAACATGCAAATAACAATATCTCAACAACCTAGATGATTAAAGCAGTTTGAAACATGCAAATAACAATATCTCAACAACCTAGATGATTAAAGCAGTTTAAAACATGCAAATAACAATATCTCAACAACCTAGATGATTAAAGCAGTTTGAAACATGCAAATAACAATATCTCAACAACCTAGATGATTAAAGCAGTTTAAAACATGCAAATAACAATATCTCAACAACCTAGATGATTAAAGCAGTTTAAAACATGCAAATAATAATATCTCAACAACCTAGATGATTAAAGCAGTTTGAAACATGCAAATAACAATATCTCAACAACCTAGATGATTAAAGCAGTTTGAAACATGCAAATAACAATATCTCAACAACCTAGATGATTAAAGCAGTTTAAAACATGCAAATAACAATATCTCAACAACCTAGATGATTAAAGCAGTTTAAAACATGCAAATAACAATATCTCAGAAATATCATTAAATACATATAGATAAATATTGGGTTTGCCAAAAAAGTTCGTTTTTTTTTTTTTAGGAAGGAGGAACCCAAATATAACCGAGTTTATGCAGTTATTTTTTCACACTCTATTTTGAAATTTTGAGAATGTCTACGATTTGTCTCGTTGTCAAACGGCAATCTTTTTCACTGTCGATCATCTTTAGCTGACCAGAGTAACGAGCATCTCTCAGTAAAAAATTTATTTTTCGGAATCGAGCTAACTATTTCTGGCACATCCGTTCTGTAATAGAATTCTCCTTATGCACATGGCAGGTTTCTGTAGCTTTTTTTCCTTTTCTGTGGTAACAAAAAACATCAGATGTCGGTAGTGCTCTGCTTGAGCTTCCATTTCAAGGCCTGAAATACAAGCAAAAATGTAAGAACTCCTCTGACGTCAACATACTCGCTACACCAAATACAGGATTTGAAGAATAGGAATATAAAACGATCTTTAGTAGGCCGGAAAGATGACATTCAAAAAACGAATAAACTTTTTGACCAACCCAATATACAGATATACACGAGATGACTTAAAATCATTTGAGACAAAGATCATACAATTCTTTTGATGATCAATCAAAGACGTTTGTCAGCCACGAAAATATTAACAACAAACCAAACATTTCAAAAGTCAATTTATTATCGTTTCTCTTATCCATTAGGACGTTAAATCAAAGTATTAGTGTACCGTGCTAGTAAACTCCTCACACCTGACATTATCCTGTATCTCTACAAAGCCACCATCCGCCCATGCATGGAGTATTGCTGTCACATCTGGGCTGGTGCATCATCTACTAGTCTCTCCCTCCTTGACAAGGTCCAAAAAAGAGTCGCCAACCTAATAGGTCCCTCACTGTCAACCAAGCTCCAGTCCCTGTCCCATCGCCGCAATGTAGCATCCTTGTGCTTGTTTTACAAATACTTCAATGGATTATGCTCCGATGAATTGGCTACTCTGGTGCCCCCTCGACGTAAATTCACTTGATCAACTCGACAATCAACTAAATCCTATCAATTCACTGTGGAGGTCCCCAGATGCTGGAGAGCTTTCTACTCAAATAGCTTCTTTCCTCGTGCTGCTGGCCTCTGGAACTCCCTGCCCCCTGTTTCCCCGACAGTACTGATATGCAGAAATTTTAAATTAATGTAAACAGACATCTCGCTGCACAGATCCCAGTTTAGGCTGACCCCTCCCAGCCTTTTCTTTCTTCTCAGTAGCCCCTTACGTCTACAGTGGCAGCCTGCCTTGTTTTGGTGAACTTCGTTAAAAAAATTTTTTTTTAAATATCTACTTATATCTATTTGATATTTCTGCAATGGGATATTGTGACGATACATGTGTTGGACGATTGTTCTCATCTTGGTTGTTGCCATTTTACCACATTCCGGTTACTGTGCTCTTTACATCCATCTGTATTTTTCCTTTTGTCATGGTTGAAATTTCAAACCAAACCCTTTATTTAATCAACCCGTGTACACTGCTCTCATTCTACGTTTCATGCCTTTCAGTTATTTTTTCTTAAATTTCCTCAACAGAGAATGAAATAACAAGCACTAAGTATACTTCACTCAAAGAATATCTAACGCCTTTATCCATTTGGCCATGTCTCTAGTAAAACATTCTTCGATTAAGATCATTTTTCTAGGGTGATTTTTGTGTCGATTTTTCAACCTAATGTCTAATATGATCATATATATATATACAGGGTGGGCCAAAATAAGGGTCCTATCTTTAAATTTGAATAACTTGAATTTGAATAACTTCCACAAAATAAAAGTTAAACTCACCAAACTTTATGTGTGTGTAGACTGACCCTTCCAAGATTTTTTGAAATAAACAAAACAAATTTTAGCCGAAAAACACTTCTTAAAACTTACAAAAACTAAAGTATTGTTTTTTACACTGTTTTGAGTTTTTTAAGCAAAAATAATGTTTTCTAAATGAGGGTACGTTCCTTAGGACTAATACGGCTCATGCTTGCTTCGGAAGGGGTCTTTTACTTATTCTAAAAAAAAAAAAAAAAATTAATAAATAAAAAAGTTATGAATTTTTAAAAATAGGACCCTTATTTTTGCCCACCCTGTACTTATAGATCGGTTAATTAGTTTAGAAGTGAATCTTGTTCACTCAAATATATCAACATATACACATACCTAACTTTATATAAATAGAGATATACAAACACACACATACATACTGGTGCTACTATGATCATCATATATATATATACTCATAGACAGGGCGTTACGGAGCAAAGGAGAGGAGGGCTCATTTTATATTCAGCGGGAGTGGAGCGGGAGCAACTACACTTGGGACTAAAGAGCGGTGGTTTTACTCAATCCAAAATTATTTGATTGTTTTTCTTTCTTTTAAACATACGTTTTTTATTCAGCAATAAAAAGGAAAAGAAAGTTTACTCTGAGTTATTTTTTTAAATTATATCTGGTAAATGTATATGAGATAGGGAGAGAGTGAGAGGGAGGGAGAGAAAGGGAGAAAGAAGGAGAACATTTGAAGTTCTCACATGTTTACATCTATGTGTTAAATTTTTGATGGGACAGTTTTGTTAAGACAGAAGACAGACAATTTGGCACCAAATGCCTTTAAATACTCCAGTGAGTCTATAGATGTCTTTGAATTTATATTCTTATAGATTTGAACTTTTTTGTATTAAGACAGGGAGGTTTATTGGTGATTGAATAAATAAGCCAATTTTTCTTTTAATTCGTGTTTTAAAATAATGAATTTTAGGTTCAATTATACTATAGGGACCGTTGGATTTTCTCGCCCATTTCGCTCGGTATTCACTTAAATATTCGATAAAATCGATTTTTGGGGTGAAATGGAACATTTTGTCCTGACAAAAAATTCTAATTTAATTTTTAGCATATATCAAATTAAACTTTTATGCCATATGTTTACCCGTCGTCTTTTCGGCGACATTTTTGTTATTCTTAAATTCACGACTATTATGTTTTAACCTTTTCATTCGTTAAATTCCGTTAGAACTTGCTTTTGTAAATAGAATGTTCAAAGTTTTTTTTTGTGTGTAATAAAATGTTAAAGCAGTAAAAATATCTTTAGTCCAAGGAAAAAATATATTTAGTCCAAGGAAAAAAACAATAAAAACCAACATGGCCGCCAGCGATTAAAACCTGGGATTAAAACATAAATGAGAATTTTATTTCAGGACCAAAAATACAATTAAGACCAACAATCAGTTTCATCCTAAATTTAGGCGAATACCAATCGAAATGAGCAAAAGAAAACAACGGTCCCTATTCTACAATTAAACCGATGTTTCAACTTAATTAAATAAAAGAAAATATCTTAAATTTTAATTTAAAAAAGCAAATAATTAGACTTTCTGACTAATTTGTTGTTTTTTTAGAATCGAAATTAGATTAGATATCTTTCTTTATCTTAAAAAATCTATTACACTGGTCAACACAATATTTTTGGTAGGCAAAGTAAGACTGGTTTCTGGGGTTTTCAAGGGCGCTGAATCCGAATCTGACATTAGTTTTTTGAAATTGGCTCTAGTTTTTGAGTTATCACAGGGGGTCGTTTGTCTGAAATCACCCATTCGCGACCATAGCTAAACGTACAAAAAACGGCTAAATAGTGCATAAATGTCAGATATTGATTTTTAAGATGATCTTAAACCACAAAGACAGTGTAAAATCTCAATCTAACAAGTTAAGTTAGATATAACATCATTTCATTTATCCTATAACTGAACACTTTTCATAGATTTCGAGGATATACAAAAAATTTGCTAAAAATTTGCTGAATTTTAATTCTCCAAGTGAAAAAAAACATTTACATAATCAGTTATATATCATAAATTAATGCAAAGCATTATACACTAGATTCTTAGTTACAATGAACACACAAAACAATATTTTATTCACAAAACTAAAATTGACGTTTATACGATTTTCGCTTGTGAGCAACTTTTGGGCAGTCTCTCAAAAGGTTCCAGCAGTAGTCTGCCATCATGTGCTCATCCCATTTGCCTTGATACCTCTCTTCCATTGTTTTGATGTCTTGATGGAATCTCTCTCCCTGCTCCTCACTGTAATCACCAAGATTACCAGGAAATCTGTCGAGGTGGCTAAACAAGAAATGAACTTTAATGCTCATATTTGCCCCTAGTTTTCCGTATGCAGTAAGCATCTTACGGACCAATTGCTTGTAATTGTCAGCTTTGTGATTTCCCAAAAAGTTTGTCACTACATCTGTGAAGGACACCCAAGCATTTAACTCAACCGTGTTCATATGATTAGTGAAGTCAGAATCCCTCATGAGCGTTCGAATCTGAGGTCCATCGAAGATGCCACCTTTAGCTTTTTCGATGGAAAGACCTGGAAATTGCCTGCATATGTACTTGAAGCAATCCCCATCCTTGTTCAACGCCTTAACAAACTGCTTCATGAGCCCTAGTTTTATGTGCAATGGAGGGAAGATGATTCTATCCCTGGGTACCAAAGGCTCATTGATGACGTTGGCTGTGCCGACTTCGAGACTTTCTCGTTCTGGCCAGTTCTCCCTTCTCCAGTGCTGGATTCTTGCTCTGCTATCCCACAAACAAAGAAAGCAGGGATACTTTGTGTACCCACTTTGCTGACCAAGCAGAAAATTCACCATTTTCAAGTCCACACAAATCAGCCATTTATGAGTGTTGTAATTCAGCTTTTCAAGAACAAATTTGATAGCATCATACTCTTCTTTCATCTTGGTAGAATGGCCAATTGGTACAGGAGCAAACTTATTGCCATTGTGCAAAAGTACAATTTTTAGACTTGCTTTCGAGCTATCTATGAAGAGACGCCAATCTGCTGGGTCATATGATGAGATCCCCATGCAGTTAAGAAGTGCAGAAACGTCATTACAAAAGACCAGGTCGTCTTCTTTAGAAAAGAAACGAAGCAAGCTGCCTTCCCTTGTCCTATAGTATGTTACTTTTGTGCCAGAATCAAGAATGTTTTTCTCTTGGAGTCGTGATGCAAGAACTTCAGACTGCTCCTTCGACAAACAAAGGTCTCGCACTAGGTCATTAAGTTCAGATTGATTGAAAAGCTGAGGGCCATTTGAGGGTTCTTCATAGTCACTACAGCTATCATCACTTGATATTGAAAGATCAGCTGGAATCTCTTCGGTTTCATCGATTTCAGGCAAACTGGTGAAAACAGGCACATCCTCAGAGTGCGCAACAGGACGGATAGCAGAATCCAGGCTCGGATACTGCCAATTTGCTTTCTTGTGCTTGTTAAACCCCGTCATGTCATTGAGACAGAAGTAGCAGTCATCAAAATGATTGTTGGGCTCTCTCCACACCATTGGTACAGCAAACTTCAACTTCAGCTTACCGTTGGTCCAACCGCGGAGACTTTCTACACAGGTTTTGCACACCATATGTGGGGCCCAAGACTTGTCTTGGTCACCAAGTATCATATCGAAGTATGCTTTGTACGCCCTCTTGACAAAGTCTGTAATATTCCTCTTTTGTTGTGCCATCATATACTGTCCACAGATGTAACAAAAGACATCCGGTTCATATCTGCAACATCTTCTAGAAGAACTCATTTTCTCTCTGGAACTCATTTTCAACTGTGGAATTAAAAAGAAAATTCTTAATTACTGTTTAATTTATACTGCAACTATATTTATGGAACATGTTATTAAGTAATTACAGTATATAATTATATAAAAATTCTCCCTATATAAATAATTATATAAAAATTCTCCCTGAAATACTTCAATATATACATAATCATTATAATGATTCAATAATATCAGAAAATTATTATTTACTGCTTCTATATTGAAGTATTTCAGGGAGAATTTTAGCAGTTTAGGCTTATTTGGGGCTATCAGTATCTTCTAAACTAGAACCAATCTGGCAAAACCAATGTTATATTCGTAATCAGCGACCTTCAAAACCCCAGAAAACACTCCTAGATGGTCTGCCAAAGAAAAAAAAAAAATTTGTTGACCAGTGTTATTGAATAGTAAAATTTTAAACAGTTTGTTTTTGTTAGAGTTTTCAAATATAGACTTTTTCACCTTTTTTTTTAATTTTTAATTTTAATAAATGTTTTTGCCCGACCTAAGAAAACTTGCTCCAGTTAAGTTTTTTTTGGAGGGGGTGGGGAATTGACCCGATATTTTTTCAACTCCCAAGGTCTAGGCCAGATATTTTGTATGAAATTTTAAGACATTAAATGGATCTCTGAATTGTTTATTCACAATTTATTGATATTTTTGGGGCAACTTATGAAAAATATTTTTTTTATTCAATCTTTAAAAAATAAACTTCATTGGGTTTTTTGGGGCCCCAAATTGTACTATAGAAAAAAATGGATAAATCGATTTGTTTGAAAGTACTTGCACGTTTCTCTGTTATAAATAATAATATACATTATACAATATAGCTACGTTCGTAAAAAAAACAAATATTAAACAACACGACGAGTAATGTTGCCTTGGCTGTCTCTCCTCTCCCAGAGAAATGTTTTCTTTAAAAAGAAAATAATCACTAATAATGTTTAAAAGTAAAACTTTATTTACTTAAAACAAATCTAAATTCCCTTCCAAAATAAATAGAAAAAATATCGGGTCAAATTTTCCTTTCCTGAAAAAATAGGTTGTTAATGTAATGAAAATTAAAATTGTTTTAAAAAAAACTTCAGGGATTTTTCTGTTTCTATTTTATACCTCAGGAAACGAAAATTTACGTATAATCCTATACTTCGTCCGACATATTCACTTATAACTCTCAAAATATTAGCGAGATTTTGTCAAATACTATCTTACGGTCTTACACTTAAAGTGACATCTCAACCCATATTGACGAGATCCTTTGACGCCCACCCCCATCCTTCGACCATTCATTGGCAGAATAGAACGTTTATGAAAGAAGATACATTTTCATTATGGAGCGCTGAAAAAGAGCCGCTCCTTTTTTATAGGAGTTGGAGCAGGAGCAGCTCCTTTTTGAAAATGGGGAGCGTGAGAGGAGTTAGCTTCAATTTTGAGCGTTGGAGCAGGAGCGGGAGCAGCTCCAAAAGTAGTGGAGCGTGTAAAGCCCTGCTCATAGATCGGTTAATTAGTTTAAAAGTGAATCTTGTTCATTCAAATATATAAACATATACACATACCTAACTTTATATAAATAGAGATATACAAACACACACATACATACTGGTGCTACTAGATCAGGCTGTTTAGAAATACTGACTTCCTGACCAAAAATGCATCAACCATTGATGGTGTTGTTTTTTTCCTTTCCCTTTTCAAAACTCAATTATGTTCTGCAAAGCAAAAAACAAATATAACTATTGTCTTCTATAAAACAACCAAACCATAAATAAACATTAGAAGATATATTAAATACTTTTGCCATAATGACTGGACTCGGCATGAAATAACCCAAAAAGGGTTGATACGCTGTAAAACAAAACAACCAAACCATAAATAAATATTAGAAGATATATATAAACCTTGAAGCATAAATACTTTTACCATAATGACTGGACTCTGCATGAAATAACTCGAAAAGGGTTGATATGCCGTAAAACAAAACAACCAAATCAAACACCATAAATAAATATTTGAAGATATAAAGAACTTGAAGCATAGACACTTTTACCAAAATGACTGGATTAGGCATGAAATAACCCGAAAATGATTGATATGCTGTAAAAAAAAACAAAAAAAACGAAACACAATGAATAAATATTTGAAGATATATAGAACTTGAAGCATAAAAACTTTTACCAGAATGACCATACTCAGCATTAAATAACCCAAAAAGGGTTGATATGCCGTAAAAAAAACCCAACCAAATCAAACATTTAATAAATATTTGAAGATATAAAGAACTTGAAGCATAAAAACTTTTATCAAAATAACTGTACCCGGCATTAAATAATCCGAAAAGGGTTGATATGCCGTAAAAAAAAACAACCAAATCAAACATTTAATAAATATTTGAAGATATAAAGAACTTGAAGTATAAAAACTTTTATCAAAATAACTGTACCCGACATTAAATAATCCGGAAAATGGTTGACATGCCGTAAAAAAACAACCAAATCAAACATTTAATAAATATTTGAAGATATAAAGAACTTGAAGCATAACAACTTTTATCAAAATAACTGTACCCGGCATTAAATAATCCGAAAAGGGTTGATATGCCGTAAAAAAAACAACCAAATCAAACATTTAATAAATATTTGAAGATATAAAGAACTTGAAGCATAACAACTTTTATCAAAATAACTGTACCCGACATTAAATAATCCGAAAAGGGTTGATATGCCGTAAAAAAAACCCAACCAAATCAAACATTTAATAAATATTTGAAGATATAAAGAACTTGAAGTATAAAAACTTTTATCAAAATAACTGTACCCGACATTAAATAATCCGAAAAATGGTTGACATGCCGTAAAAAAACCCAACCAAATCAAACATTTAATAAATATTTGAAGATATAAAGAACTTGAAGCATAAAAACTTTTATCAAAATAACTGTACCCGGCATTAAATAATCCGAAAAGGGTTGATATGCCGTAAAAAAACCCAACCAAATCAAACATTTAATAAATATTTGAAGATATAAAGAACTTGAAGCATAAAAACTTTTATCAAAATAACTGTACCCGACATTAAATAATCCGAAAAGGGTTGATATGCCGTAAAAAAACCCAACCAAATCAAACATTTAATAAATATTTGAAGATATAAAGCACTTGAAGCATAAAAACTTTTATCAAAATAACTGTACCCGACATTAAATAATCCGAAAAGGGTTGATATGCCGTAAAAAAAACAACCAAATCAAACATTTAATAAATATTTGAAGATATAAAGAACTTGAAGCATAAAAACTTTTATCAAAATAACTGTACCCGGCATTAAATAATCCGAAAAGGGTTGATATGCCGTAAAAAAAACAACCAAATCAAACATTTAATAAATATTTGAAGATATAAAGAACTTGAAGCATAAAAACTTTTATCAAAATAACTGTACCTGGCATTAAATAATCCGAAAAGGGTTGATATGCCGTAAAACAAAACAACTAAACAACCAAACACACATACACACAAATATAACTGAAATTATTTCAGTTATGCTACCTTCCAAAATCTGTTGATAACATCAAATATAGATAAAGCGAAAAACTGCCATGTTCTCACAAGCAATATGAAAAATATGTCAGAAGTCGTTAAGCTCTAGTGTGTTATGCACTGGGGACCTTGATTTCTTGGCTTTGCTGATAGCATTTCAGCTTACCTTGATTTCAGATATTGGGGTTTCTAATTTTATTATTTACTACCAGAAAATGAGATCTTCATATAGTTCGGTGGGACCCTTGCTGGTTATTTGATTGACCTCGTAATAATTGTGTTTTTTGGTGCTTCCCTTTCCAAGACAATCGTATAAATGTGATCAATTAAAGAAATGTAGTTTGCAAACTTTGCAAATATGCTACCACTACTACTACTACTACTAATAATAATAATAATATAATATAATAATAATATAATAATAATAATATAATATAATATAATAATATAATAATAATAATTAAAAAATAATAATAATTAAAAAATAATAATAATAAAAATAATAATAATAATTTAAAAAAATAATAATAATGCTAATAATAATAATTAAAAAAAAAAAATGATAATAATAATAATAATTAAACAAATAATAATTAAAACAATAAAAAATAAAAAATAATTTAAAAAATAGTAATTAAAGAAAAATAAAAATTTTTAAAAAATAATAATAATAATAATAATAATTTAAAAAAAAAATAATAATTAAAAAATAATAATAATAATAATAATAATAATTAAAAAATAATAATAATAATAATAAAAAGAATTAATGAAATTGTGCATGAGAAAACATGGACATCGCTGGAAAAAGGACACTTGAAAAGAGAAACAGAATAGCTACTGAGAAACGCACAGAACATGATCATGCCTAACTACATAAAAAGCCAAGATGGACAAGATCCTGATAAAAAGCAAATGTAGATTCTGTGGACAAAGAGACGAAAACGGTAAACTACATCATTAGCGAATGCAGCAAACTGGTCCAAAAGTAATATAAAACTAGACATGACTGGGTTGGGAACGTAGCCCACTGGGGACTGTGCAAAATGGCTATAATACAAACACAAAGCGGAGCCAGTATTGGAAGACGAAAGGCATTTGGCATATTGAAATCCAAACGCATCCAAACTAGAAGAGCAGACATCATAATAGTCAACAAGCATCTAAAGATCTACTAAATAGTAGAGTTTGCAGTCCCAGCTAATCACAAGGTACCAACATCGGTACACACCACAGAAAGTGGTCGTGGAGAGTCTGAGAGGATGGAAAGACCAAGAAATGATAGAAAAGTGAAGTACGGAATTCTTAATGAAACTTATTATTACTCAGAAATTAAATAAAACCACTGACGTTCATCAGCAAGAAAACACTAATAAACGGTCGCTACAAAAAACAGCAAGTGAGTTACAATAATAACGGAATAGAAACGAGAGTAACATAAATCTCTGGAGACTTGCTGTCACTCAAACTCCAGGGTAAAACAGTTTTTCACCATAAACAACTTA
>OY744534.1:59802750-59835250 GCA_963556195.1 Sepiola atlantica
GACTAGTCGAGAGTGTTCGACGAAAGTATTCGGGACTTTGCATTAGAGCTTTTTGACAGTCTATTTTTAACATCCCCGAGAGTGCTCAACTTTAATTTCTTAAAGGAGCTTAGTATAATATTTATAAATAAATATTAAATTATTAATACCTACAGACGCTAGCGTTTCAAGCGTATTACTCTCATCAATGCAGGAAAGTAACAATTTCAGACGGTCGGGAGGCGCGAACCCGGTACACAGAGTCAGCCATATCCACTATATATATATATATATATATATATATATATATATATATATATATATGTATATATATATATAATTAGTGAAAGATATTACCAATTTTGTCAGTTTGTAGTAAATTAGATGAGTGCTCAATACCATGATAAGATGTGCAGATTTAGATTTGGCTCGAATGAGACGTAACTCATACATGATAATACATACGGTACTTGTAATAAATCGGTTTCTAACGCATTTTAGTAATTTGACGGAGAATTACGAGTCAGTCCCAGAAATGGCTGAAGCAGTTTATGATTTGAAAGCTACCTTCTTTTCATTTTTTTATGAAGAAGTTTTTAAACATTTATTTTTTTAGGCTTAATTTTTCTTTTAACCCTAAACTAATCTTAACCTATCCTTTCACCTGCTTAGTGTCGTCTATCTTATTACATTTTCTTGTGGCTTTCAAATTGTAAACGGCTTCGGCAATTTGCCGGACTGACTCGGAATTTTTACGTCAAAGTACTGAAACCCTCTGGTTACCCATTCATTGCAATATATATATATATATATATATATATATATATATATATATATATATATATATATATATGACTTTTACCTCTCATCCAATAAAGAAACACAATAATGCTAGCAATATTGATACAGAAAATGTAAATTAATCCCAGTCTGTTGTCTTGTTTACGATATTCTGATATTGCAGGGGATTAATATTTCTAACTTTGTATATCAATTTTTTTCTCATGTATTTTCTTCAGAGTTACAGTTACCGTCTAGCATAGATAATCTTTCTTCTTAGGTTATTATACTGCTAATATAAACATAACTTTCGGCTGATCTTTTTCAACACTTATATATATAGTCTAAAGAAGCTCTGAGTCATTAAAAAAATGTAAAATGCAGTTTAAATCCCCAGACAAACTAACTAAATCCAAGATATTGCAGACTTAACATACATTTGTTGGAAAATTAATAAATGAAAAAATATAAGTAAAAAAAAAAATTTAAAAAAAAAAAAAAGGGGGGGGGGGGTTAATTATCTAAAAGTGAAACAAAAACAGGAGACCTTAAGCGTCTAATATTAACACGGGGATCATCAGCTGTTTACCATGTAACTGTTTCGGAGATTTAAAAACAGGACAGTTATAATATTCATGGCTCTCCAATGGTACTGATTATACGACCATTTCCCCAATAATCAAGTGTCGAAATAATTCAGCTTAAAATATCACTAATATATACATAAATAAATAATAATAATGATAAAATAATAATAATAATATATTAACCTTAAGACTACCGTATGATATAATAATTTGCATATCAAATAACATTAATTAAAACAATAAAAAAAAAATATATAAAAATACAAATGATAATAATACTATCTAAACACTACATCCAAGAACCATTCTGCAATATGGTAGCTAGCAATAAAATTATATAGGAATTAAAGTTGCATTAAAAAATAAATAAAAAATAAAGCTTAAGTACCTTTGATACCAGAAAAGTAATTAGATAAGAGGAAGGAAACCTAGCCATACAGATCTAAATACCCAATAAAGAAGCTCTGAGATATATATATTCTTATATATATATATATATATGCTTATATATGCTCTGTTACTAGTTGACAATAATTGAGCTTAAATTGGAAGAGGTGTGTAAACAAAGTATTGAAATTATATGCTAAACATATATTTTCACTCACATATATATATATATATATATATATTTTTGGCAATATATATATATTATCTATGTACGACTCATCAGCATAGAGATATGACTATTCACTACCGGTCATGCGATTCGAAACCCTGGATTACAAGTATTTTTCAACTCAAATCCAACGTCGCTAACCGCTCGGTCAATTATAGATAGCTGATAAACAATAATAATTTTAACACTTTTAAAGCGGCTTGACGTCCAGGCATTCTACTTCTATTAGGGAAGGAATGATGCATTATAAAGCAAGTGACGCCATGCTGTGTTAGTACTACCATTACAGTGCTCTACTTTTTTACGAGGAGCGACAATATATATATATATATATATATATATATATATATATATATATACTTTATTTACATTTTTCTAATAATCTTTTTTGTATCAAAATAAAAAAATAATGATGAATGTTCTATAAATATAGCAAGCATTTTCGATTCTTCGTCAGTGGCAGCTCTGTTTTTTTAAATGTTGGTAAATTGAACTAGAGTTTACAAGTGGTGAGCTTACGAGAAAGGATTATATATATATATATATATATATATATATATATATATATATATATATATATATATATATATATATATTGTTGAATATAAGAGACAACTCATGTCTAGATATCCTTTGGTAGATCCTTTCAATAGTCCGAATTAGGATCTTAGTTTCGGAGGGGAATTGGCTGATGAATTTGTTATAGTTTGGATTTGTCTCCCAAGTACTTTCGGACTCAGATGGTTCCATCTTCGTGGGAATAGAATTAACTTTAATATCAGTAATAATATTCTAAAATGTTTATAGCTCCAAATATAGTTTCGTACTTAGTACATAATTCCCGCCAAAAACCTTCTATAAATACTAACACATGGTCTATACCTGATTAACCTGAAGATGGACTCAGATGGGTCCGAAAGTACTTGGGAGACAAATCCAAACTATGGCAAATTCATTTAGCCAATTTCCCTCCAAAACTAAGATCCTGATTCGGACTATTGAGAGGATCTACCAAAGGATATATAGACATGAGTTGTCTCTTATATTCAACAATACTTGCCTGCAAGAGAAGATGCTGCCTAGATATACACATATATATATATATATATATATATATATAATATAATATTTTTTAAGTAAATATTAATTATTATTACCTACAGACATCGATGTTTCATGCTTACAGTGTAGGGATGTTAATTCACGACGGTCACATGGCTCGAACCCGGTTTTCAAGTCGCCACTGACTAGTAGTCGGTAATCTTTCCTCTCAGCCGTCGTCAACTAGCATGGAAATTAGGAGGGATTTAACTCTATAAACGGCAAATCAGTAGGCGATATAGTGAACAGGATAAAGCAAGATTCTTCTAGAAAAAGGAATTGAATCCTCTAGGTTATCAATATTGTAAAAACATCATTTCAAAGCGATATATATTTCTTCCATTAACAGCAGCAGCCGCGTTAGCTCAGAAGGTAAAGCGTTGGACTGCCACGATCAGTAATGACGGATGCCCTAGGTTTGAACATCAGAGTTGATATACTCACTGCTTATAGCTACACTAATGAGACTTGAAAAGACGAAACATCCGTCTGTAGATGACGTATACACACACACACACACACACACACATATATATATATTATATAGAGTTCCGCTCGAGCGTCAAACACGGTAGACGACAAAGACACTTCCCCCGCCTCCCGGGTAAGTGTACCTTAAATTCAATTACTGTCTGTGTCGATTTCTCGCAGCCGTGTGGTCCTGAGTGTTTGTCTCGTGATTCTAGACTGAATCTACGAACGGCGTTAGAGGCCATGCTACCGCCTGCAACCGCCACTTCTCCACTGATGTAGGTAAGAGAGCCCGAAACGACGCCGTCTGTAGGTGAAAAACACTTTAATATTTAAAAATATTTATAGTTATATATATATATATATATATACATACATATATTTGCGCTCCTTGTAAGAATTATATTTCAGTAATAATTTACAAGTATAACTTACAAGTATAGGGCATTACTTTCCAATCACCCTCTCTCTCTCTCTCTCTCTCTAAAGGTTAATACAACAAAAGATATGAGGCAACTAATATCTTTAATTAGTGAACATCCGGATAAAAATAAAGCTCAATATACTGGATAGAGCATTAATAGCAATAGATAAAGTGAAAGAATAAAATAAGGTACGAATCAAATTTTATTACAATTCAATGTTCAGGCAAAGTACTTTTAAAGTCCTTAACTCATGAGTTTTCAAAGAAAATCTTCTCCTCAGAGGACCATTACCGCAATGGCATTACTGCAGGTAATAAAAATTAAACTTTGAAAATATATACAAAATTTATATAAAAATACCTAAAGGTATATAAAACATCAAATATATCGAAGGACTTTAAAGAACTTTGCCTAAACATTGAATTGTAATACAATTTGATTCGTACCTTATTTTATTCTTTCACTTCATCTATTGCTATATATATATATATATCATAATATAAAATGAAATAATAAAATAAGATGCCAATCAAATTTTATTAGAATTCAAAGTTCAAGCAAAGTATCTTAACGTCCTTAACTCATGTTTTTTATCCGGATGTTTCACTAATTATAAGATATTAGTTGACTCTTATATCTTTTGTTGGATTACTTTATATATATATATATATATATATATATATATATATATATATCGAGAGAGAGAGAGAGATAATGTGTGTGAGAGAGTATGTGTCTGTTATTAAGTCATAGATCAGTAGAGAAGAGAACCGTTTTGCAGATTGAGTCACGATCTTTGGTAAACATGCACGTTCGATATAATATCCTGTAGAATCTAAATGTTGGTGCAGTCTGAATGCCAACACGTCCGCTACTCATAAAAGGCCTCGTACGGATTCACGTGTGGCGGAAAGAAGTCGAATACAATTGACAGGAGCTGCAACAGCAGCCAACAACAACAACAGCAACGGAATAACTTTGCTTTCCCCTTTCCCTATAAGAAGATTGCAAATCTATTTTATTTGCATCCTCATCATCTCTGTCTGGTTTCAGCTTTGACACATCTTTTTTCCCCAGTCTACAGAAGCTGAACCGTCATGTGTATTCAGTGGTCAACTTACTTGGTGCACTACTTCTATTTCTTATACAAGCTGGAGATGCTGTTATCACAATAAACCTTCAACATCCGGCATGGTTCTAGTTGACAATTTTCCTTCTCGTAGGTTGGTTCGTTTGTTATCGCAATATCTGGAGAAGTTGCCGCTCAGAGCACCCTTTCCTGCCTTGACAGAGTATAAAACCGACTTCGAAATCTAGTTGACCTCTGCTCTTCCCTACAGCCGTTTTCTCACAGAAGAGATGTTGCTAGTCTTTCTCTGCTCTATAGTTATTTTATATGGCAGGTGCTCGACTAAGCTTATGGCCACCTTCGTAAAAAATTCACAACAAAAGCTCGTCTAGCTACAACCACTGTCAATAATTTCCCTTTCTCCCACTTTGTACCTAAAACTAAATCGAGCTTCCATGAACAGAGTTTCTTTCCTCGCACTACCCGTCTGTGGAACACGATACCATGGGGCTGCTTCCTAGCTGACTACAACATAGTCGTTTCCAAGTCTAATGTAAACAAACGTCTTCTTAAATAATCAAATTCAGCCCAATTTCAATCATCGTTACCAGTCATCACGGTGCTATCTCACCGTCCACTTAACAAACTTATTAACCCTTATCCTCGAGTGGCCTTCTGGCCTTGATAAGCGGTGACTCTTTAGTAAAAACTAACAAAAAAACATGTCCACCCTTGTTACGTTCCTATTTACCTGACTCCTCACGAAGGCACGAGATAAACACAATGAGAAAATCCAGCTCCCCAAAGAGGAGCACTTTGGATTGGGACAAAAATAAAAATTGCTTGTCCAAAAGGATTTCTTCTTCACTGACCGAGGAGAAAATAGATCAAAGTGTAGTATCAGAACAGATACTACACCTTGAAACTAGACATGTGACTTTTGAAGTCATTTTATGCTGAAACAGGTCTGTACATTAATTCATTTTGTAGACATATATTTTTTAAATTTATATTTAAGCATATATATTTTTTATTTATATTTAAACATATATTTTAAATTCATATTTAAGCATATATTTTCCAAATAAATAGTCTTATATGATAGTGTCCCTATTTACTTGCCTCCTCACGAGGGCAAAGTTAGACACAAGGTCATTTTTTTATGTGAGGATAATCCAGTTCCCTCAAAAATGACACTCTAGATTGGCCAAAAATAAGAATTGCTTCAGTCAACAGAGGACAGAACAGATATTAAACTCTAATCCTAGCTCAAATACCAGTCTATTAACACATATATGGGATCCTGACAAGTACGAGCACTTTGAGTCAGAAAGGATCTGAGAGTAATGACAAATAAAAGCTGGCTCCATGCTCCCTAAAGCTCCCTAAATTAGGGCCTTTCCATTGTTTGCAGTCATACTTATCACAAATTGCAAAGAACTTTTCTTTCTTCCTCCGTGTGCCAAAATCAAACGGAATTTCCATGAGCAGTTTCTTTCCAAGAATTTCCGATCTATGGAACGCATTACAACGGGACTGCTTCCCTGCATACTACAACATGGTTGTCTTCAGGTCCCATGTCAACAAATATTTGTCGAGTCGTTCTCTTACGTAATCAGATTTGGTCCATTCTGTCAATCTTTTTCAATCCTCTCATGGTGTTGTTCGTCGTCCAGCTAACACTCTCATTTACCCTTATCCTCGAATGTCTTTTAGCCTTGGTAAGTGGTGACTCATTAGTATAAAGAAATATATGGATAAAGAGGGAACGAGAAATTGAAATATATGTAATAATTAGACCTCTGTCAGACCTATAGACTTGTTTAATGTAGTGTTAGAGGTGCTCCCCGTTATAGGGGCTGCAATTCCTATTACTTTGCAACTATCCCATTTATCTTAGGGTCAGATGACATCTCATCATTTGTCCTTAAACTAGATAGTGTTGTCTTATAAATGAGTTCACAATAAATTATTATTCCTTGAGAATATTTCAAAATATTTAAAATTCCATTAAAAATAGTGTATATATATATATATATATATATATATATATATATATATATATATATAGTACTTCATGTATCCACATAAAATATTATAAGGAGATATAATTTTTTATGTATCAGTTTTCAGTATTTACTTCAACAGTGCTCGATACGTAAGTAGAGCTAGGTAGTAAGCAATGAAAATATATATGGCAATCAAGCTACACAGAGGCTCCCGTGTTTCATCCCCGGGGATTTAGCCTGACGATTCCCCCCGGGGATGAAACACGGGAGCCTCTGTGTAGCTTGATTGCCATATATATTTTCATTGCTTACTATATATATATATATATATATATATATATAGTTTTTGTTATTGTTTGCAATATTCTTTACCGCTTTGGAAGTGGAAAAATACAAAGAAAACAGCAGTGTACTATCGCCAGTAAGACAATAACAAAAACCACGTAACATTATGGCTATAAAAAATGATATATATTTCGGCAAGATGTTTATTGTGTGGTGGTAAAACGCCAGACTCCAAACAGTAATATCGTAGGCTCGATCCTTACTCAGGTTAGCCATGCTGATGACGGTTGATAGCCAGAAACACGTGTTCATGGATTCCTTTTATGTACGTAAAACTTAATAAATAAATACATATATATATATATATATATATATATATATATATATATGTATATGTATGTATTTATTTATTTATTAAGTTACTGCCCTTAGACCGCCCGGATGACACCTTTATTTAAATTCCTTCGGGATTGATTTAAAGTCCTTTACTCCAGGATTTATACACGAAATTAAGCAATGTTGTTCCTTTTAAACGCCTTTAACCGTTTCTCTCTCCCTTTAGAATGCACATCATCAAACCCCAAAACAGTAACGGCCAAATTTACGAAATTCATAATATTGTCTAACGGAAATTATATAGAAACATTCTTTTTATTTATTTTATTATTTTTTACTTTCTTTATTTTTATTTTTTTATTTTTTATTTTCTTATTTTCGTTTTTTTATTTTTTTATTTTTTATATTTTTTAATATTTTTATATCTCTTTAAATCTCCTCCGGTTTAAATATCAACTGTTACTCTTCACCCCCCCCCCATTTTTTCAAACCTTCCTTACACTAAATTTAAACAAACATACACAACACTCTAAACAAATAACGCGTCCCAACGAGAGTGACACGTGACTTCATATTTCCGAAACAGATGACAACAGAAGCTGAAGAGAGCCGGATGGCTAAGTCTTTCCGCGCTTGAAACCGACGGTACGAATGTTGTACTAATTTTTATGCACCAAAATAAATATATATATATATATATATATATGTATAACCGATATATATATTATTATTATATGCTATAGCTGAGTGTTTCCTTAAAGCATTTTTCCTATATATTTTAATCATACAAAATCTCAGTTTTGGGATTGAGTTATGTTTGAAAAACTTCCATTTTAATTGTTTTAATTAGCCGCAATTTGCAATCGACTCATCGAGTGACCAATCTCTTAATAAGTGTTTATCTATCACTGTCACCCTCTCTCACTGTATGTCGTTTGACCCCCTCTCCCCACTCTTATTTTATATGGCATCTATTACTCTCGCTTCCGTCACTCTCTGTTTAATAGCTGTGAAGGTAATAAATAAAGGAAAGAATAAAAAAAATTGAAATAATCGTAGTAATAACCCGAGAGAGAGAGAGAGAGAGTGAGATAGAAAAAGGGGGATGATATAACGAGCAGAAAGTGAGTAATTTTGGAAAATGCTCCTCCGTATTCTTATTTCAGCCAGGTGTTGTTTTCCGGCTGTCAGTTCCAGTCTCCATATTTTCATTGCTTTATTTATAAGATTGATAATTTTGTCGGGTATTTTGTACATCCTTAAGCACTCACTTATCTATGCTTGTGTGATTCTGTGTTAGGCTTTCTTGTAGTCACTCCATGCCATGGCTATGTTCTTTTTCCGGTACTATGCAATTTACGGACCGTGCTGAAATGATAATGTTATTATTTAGAAACCCAGTCTTAACATGGAGAGGGGGTAGGCTTTGTGTTACACCGGCCGTTCTTACACAGGAGAAACTACACAGGTTGTCACTATAAATAGTGCGAGTCACCAGAGACACAGAGAAGACAAAGCACAGTCTTGTAACTGTCTAGCCAAGTGCTAGTCACTTTCTTACTTTGTTAATACACTTGTTAAACCAACCCTCGACTTGACTTCCTTTATTTATTATTTACTGTTGGACAACTTCACAACACTTTGTTAACTATTCTGTACTTTCACTTAACAATTTAACGGACAACAGATACCGTAAAAATTGAATTAAATTTGAAAATCCTATCTAAGAAATAGCACGGTCCATAAACTGCAGAAGTACCTTTTTTTCTTTTTTTTTAACCATCCTTTAGGATCCTTTGATCTATGTATAACAAGTCGTGTGTCCCTTTTTTTCGCTTTCGGCATCCGTTCTGTTTTAATGTTTAACTGACTTTGCAAATTCATTTTTTTCTTGATTCAAATAATCTAACCCGAGCTCAATGACTTACCCAACGGGTCCCACTGTTTTCCTTATATAGGGTGGGCAAAAATAAGGGTCCTATTTTTAAAAATTCATAACTTTTTTATTTATTGATTTTTTTTTTTATTTTTTTTTTTTAGAATAAGTAAAGGACCCCTTCCGAAGCAAGCATGAGCTGTATTAGCCCTAAGGAACGTACCCTCATTTAGAAAACATTATTTTTGCTTAAAAAACTCAAAACAGTGTAAAAAACAATACTTTAGTTTTTGTAAGTTTTAAGAAGTGTTTTTCGGCTAAAATTTGTTTTGTTTATTTCAAAAAATCTCGGAAGGGTCAGTCTACACACAATCTGGACAAATGTGTGTATATGTTAATGAACCTGATAGCACCTTCACAGTCCAAGTTTACATTACAAATAGGTAAGCAAACAGAACGTTGTAATTTATTTACCTCCTCGCCAGGAGGTTAGGCTCAAGGCCAGTTATATCTTACTCCCACAAGGTAAGATGTGACCCAAGGTCGGGTCAGGAAAGTGGGACTTAAAAAACCAGTGCCCAAGAAGGTGAGCACTCTGGCCATTAAAAATTACCTGGGCAGCCCCATCGACATTCCCCGGTAGGTGCGCCTCAGGCAGTAAGCAATAAACTTACTCCTCCCCAAAGAGGGGAGGCAAAGCCTGGGAGGGTGGACCTCCTAGAACTGCACAAACCAGTCTATGCAGTAGCCATTGGAACAGATACTACACTTTGATCTTGGCCAAAAGGCTAAGTTATTTATCTACCTCCCACAAGGTAAGATGTGACACAAGGTCAGGAAAGAGTGGATTAGATAAGCCAGCGCTCGAGAGGTGAGCACTGTGGCCATTTAAAAATAGCCTGGGCAGCCCCGTCGGCATTTCCCGGTAGGAGCGCCTCAGACAGTAAGCAATAAACTTACTCCTCCCCAAAGAGGGGAGGCAAAGCCTGGGAGGGTGCACCTCCTAGAACTGCACAGGACCGGCAACCCCCAATAGACCGGCATAAATCTAGACCCAAAGGCGGGGTAAAAACCCCTCTGAAAAAGCAAACAGAACGTTGTAAATATCATTGGGATTGGATCTTTGTCTTATGACGACACTCTCTGGTCATCTTGGCTCCTCCTCCTCAAACTTCTTTGATGCTATTTTTGTGATTGTACGGTCCTTTGTTACTTCAATGAGTTCAGTCGAGGATATGTTAAACCACCAGAGACTTTTCTCCGAGACATTCTTATATGTCTTGCGTAAATATTTTCTATTTTTATAACCCTGTCTTAGGTCTAGTAAGTCTATCGTATATATAAGTAAAATTAAATAAACGTTAGAAACAGTCTAGGCTGATAAACCTACGTTTCGAGACTTGCACGTCTCGTTCAGGATTCTGAATTAATTTTACTTATAAAAGCTCTAATTTATATTGAGCACTTTAAAAAAAAAATATTGGTTTCAATATATTTTAACTCCTTTAATATAAATATATATATATATATATATATAGTAAGCTATGAAAATATATTTATGGCAATTAAGCTACACAGAGGCTCCCGCGTTTCATCCCGGGGGGAATCTTAGCCTGAAAATTCCTACCGGGGATTAAACGCGGGAGCCTCTGTGTAGCTTAATTGCCATAAATATATTTTCATAGCTTACTACCTAGCTCTACTTAAGTATCGAGCACTGTTGAAGTAAATACTGAAAATTGATACATAAAAAATTATATCTCCTTATAAAATTTTATGTGGATACATGAAATACTAATATACATATATATACATATATATATATATATATATAAAATCCGGTAGGGCTACTGGAAAAGCATCAACAAGTAAAAATTATGTAATCAGATTGAAAAACTAGATAAGCGATGCAAGATTATTTTCAATAAATGAAACATTTTATTTTTATTTAAATCAAATATTTCGGCATGAACATATGTTCTTCAGTGTTTACAGTAATTTATTCTTTTTTAAAAATCTTTTTCCTTGTCGAGATCTTCCGATCAGAGATCACGAAATCTCCCAACGACAATGGGTGTGTTTTTATTGGAAGTCTGATAGTAGCATACACGCTGGCACACGGCAGTTTAATAAATTGGTTAGCGCTGCTTTAGAAGCATCGACAAGTGAAAATTATGTAATCAGATTGAAAAACCAGATAAGCGATGCGAGATTTTTTTCAATAAATGAAACATTTGTTTGTATAATTCCGATTCTTCATACTACTGTTCTCATCTGGAGTGTTATCATCACAACGTTTCGGTCGCTGTAACCATCTTCAGGTATTTCTGTTGAACTCGGGAATCTGGACAGAATTTCGAACGGAACCCTTTATTTAATCCACAGGAGTAGCATGCTCTCGTTCTGTCAGCCATGACTGGGAGAAGTCTTCAGTTATTCACAATTCTTCGTATCGCCCGCACCGAGGTTTGAACCTTCAACCTTCAGATGACTTTCACTTAGAACTGAATTTTACTTAGTTCTATATCCACGGGTCCTTGGTTTTTTTTTTTATGTAAGTCCTATAGTAGCATACTTCTTCTTCTTCTTCGTCTTCTACTTCTTCTATTCATTTAATGTCACTTTTCCGTTGTTTAGGAGCCAGATTTTACTGATATTACACAAGCCCACTCTCCTCGTCCCACGATTCGATGGGTTAGCAGTCTCAAAATTCCACACTGTGTAGCCTTGTCTAATCACTTGCTTCCAAGTTTTCCTTGGTCGGCCAATTGTTGCATAGCCCCTCTTCTGCTTGGACCGCAGCAGTACGCATTTTGTACACTCGTCATTTTTTAAATATAAATCACATAGTTTGCATACCTTTAATTTTTCTCCCTCGCCGTGTAGAGGGCCGCTGTCTCGATGTCGTCTAGTGGTTGAACTCCTTCTTCTGCCGTGAACCACACCGCTGCAACAAAAGCTCCATGATCTGGTCAGAAGACAATCTTATTAATCTAACTTCAGTTTTATTTCAAGCGTTAGTTATCAAATCAGCTGGGAGATATTCACCAACGTCGAGAGAGAGAGAGCAAATTACTACTTTATCGTAGTTACTTAGCAAATAAGTCTTAACCATTCGTGGAGGGGGGGAAAAGAGATATTTCGCCTGTATTTTCTTAGGGAAATATTTCCCTTAATCTGTTGTTGACTACATGGTAACGATCACGTCTGATAGGTCCGCCTCCAAAACCCAAACTGCTAAAACTCGCTTCTCACGAAGAACGAGTGACTTCACCGATCCCTCTGATTCCCACGCAAAGGCCCGTGACGTCACAGAGCCTCTCTCAGGTGCACATTGACCCTTGATCTGAGGTCTCGTCACGCAGTGCCCCTGTCATGTCTGTTAGCTCCGACTGTGAGAACAGCCCTTATTCTGAATTCGACTGCACGGGTCCACCCGCGTTAATTCGCGCAAGTCAAACCAACGACTTCCAACAGATACGTCCATTCTCGTAGGCCCATTATCCAACACAATTTTCCTGCGATTTAGGACATTTATGCTTCTGCAACAGTTTATCCAGGAGGATGAACGTTCCACATGACCATACCAGGGTAATCGATTCATCCTTAGTATAACCTCCACCTGATGTGTTAGGTTTGGTCAGATTTCACATTGCAGATATCACTATAATCGATTTTGTACTCTGTCAACACAGGAAAACATGCGGTGAGCGGTACCTCTGCTGATGTGGTAGCAATACTCCATTTTAGGACCTATTTGACTCTTATATAGGTAGAGGATTGCATCAGGAGTCGGTACTTTCTGGAATGGCAGAATGATCCAACCATTTTTCCAGCAACCTTACCAACAAGTCTTCAATTTTAGATCCGCAGTGAAAGTCAGTTCTAGGAGCTTATCAAAACCTGGAGTTTTCTCAAAGAAATAAACAATTATTAACAAATAATAAATTAAAACTGTTTTTTATAAAAATTCTGTCAAAAGCTATGCGGCCCTAAATAATTGGGATATCTTGGATTAACACTGGTTCTCAATTTCCGATTTCAAATACAGCAGCCACGATGAAGTATCCATAAAACAATAAAACATTAGCCGAAACGTTGTGAGAATAACATCTAAGGTGAGAACAGTAGTCCGAATAATCCAAATAATTCAAATAATCCAAATAATCCAAATTATCCTCAGCTAAAAAATTCCGAATAATCCAAATAATTCAAATTATCCTCAGCTAAAAAATTCCAAATAATCCAAATTATCCTCAGCTAAAAAATTCTGAATAATCCAAATAATTCAAATTATCCTCAGCTAAAAAATTCCGAATAATCCAAATTATCCTCAGCTAAAAAATTCCGAATAATCCAAATAATCCAAATTATCCTCAGCTAAAAAATTCCGAATAATCCAAATAATCCAAATTATCCTCAGCTAAAAAATTCCGAATAATCCAAATAATCCAAATTATCCTCAGCTAAAAAATTCCGAATAATCCAAATAATCCAAATTATCCTCAGCTAAAAAATTCCGAATAATCCAAATAATCCAAATTATCCTCAGCTAAAAAATTCCGAATAATCCAAATAATCCAAATTATCCTCAGCTAAAAAATTCCGAATAATCCAAATAATCCAAATTATCCTCAGCTAAAAAATTCCGAATAATCCAAATAATCCAAATTATCCTCAGCTAAAAAATTCCGAATAATCCAAATAATCCAAATTATCCTCAGCTAAAAAATTCCGAATAATCCAAATAATCCAAATTATCCTCAGCTAAAAAATTCCAAATAATCCAAATTATCCTCAGCTAAAAAATTCCGAATAATCCAAATAATCCAAATTATCCTCAGCTAAAAAATTCTGAATAATCCAAATAATCCAAATTATCCTTAGCTAAAAAATTCCGAATAATCCAAATAATCCAAATTATCCTCAGCTAAAAAATTCCGAATAATCCAAATAATCCAAATTATCCTCAGCTAAAAAATTCCGAATAATCCAAATAATCCAAATTATCCTCAGCTAAAAAATTCCGAATAATCCAAATAATCCAAATTATCCTCAGCTAAAAAATTCCGAATAATCCAAATCATCCAAATTATCCTCAGCTAAAACATTCCGAATAATCCAAATAATTCAAATTATCCTCAGCTAAAAAAATTCCGAAACAGTAAGAGAGTTCAACTGGAGTAAAACAAGGATCCGGTCGTTGGTGGTGAAACGAGATAAACTTAGTTCTAGAGGTGTTTAAACTAACAAGTCATGCTTCAGATTAGAAGAGAGTGAACCAGCAAGATCTTGATCGCCAATGGTCTTTGAAGTGCTGCCATAGGCAGTTGTTTTTCATATTTATGATTAGAAGACCTTAAAAGTATTGCTAGAAAGTATTTGAATGCCCAAGTTTTCACTTTATTTTCATTGTCACTTTTTACAAAACATAACAGAAAATTATGACACAGGCTTAAATATCACTCCGTAGTCTTGTCTCTTCCTCTCAAAATGGCCTCAACTTAGTAGTTAGCTTTTGTTCATACCTCCGATATAGATTATTTCTGCAGAATGCCCCTATCATCAACCCTGATTAAACTGCCAATTTAACAAGGCCAATAAACAAATGTTACTTTCGCAGCATCACCTATCCATCATTTGAACTTGCCAATTAATAAGATGAATAACGTGACACTAATGACCTTTAATTAAAACTTAATTAATATAGTCTCAACAATATTGCCATCTAATTGACTTACAAGCAATGACACAAAAACATGTATGACCAAATGCACTTAAATTTAAAGATATTGCGTAACTCTTACATTTCTTGTAGACTAATATCCTAAAAATCATGAAAACAATATCCGACTGTTTTCACTGAGACTTGTTGAAATAACAAATTACTGGCTAAATCAGCAAAACCTATATATATATATATATATATATATATATATATATATAATGTCATCAACCTACAGTTAGGATTTATTTTAAATAATAGACAAAACCACACTTTTTAATACTTTTAAAACTTTTTGTTTCAAGTCAATCACCCGAGCACACCAGGACATAAATAATAAAAAATAATATTATTCTCCTTTTTATTTTTATTTTTCCACAAAATGTGGACACCTTCCTCAAGCCTGATCTTGTCTCTCGCCCTCCCTTGCTCCCCTTCCTCCTTACACTACCCTGATTGTTTTAACCTTCCCGTTCTCTCCACCTTCCCCGCCACACTCTCTACTGGCAACTCAACCTCCCACTGCCACCATCTATTTGTATCTTATAATTTATTTTTTTCACAAGCGGCCCCAACGTTAATCTCACACCTCGTGTTTCAAACATTTAGTACTGGTATTTTGTCTTTTCTTCAGACAATCATTCTGAGGAAGTCTTATAATAAAGACGAAACGTTGATGAATACATGAATAATATTTTTTGGTTTTCCGTTTTCAATTTCCATATATATGTATATATATACGTATATATATATATATATATATATATATATAAGTTGTTTTACTATTTCATGTATGTACACTTATATTATAATATAGAATAATATAACATAATATGTATATTTTTTCAATGTTTACTTCAACGGTGCTCAATACGTGAGTAGAATGTCGTAGTATGAAAATATACTTATGACAAGTTAGCTACACATAAATGTTTGTGTTTCATTTTCAGGCTAATATATATATATATATATTTTTATTTTTAAATACAGATTTTAATCAGACATGGACCAGTGGTTTCTGACAAGAAAAGGGTTTTAAAATCCCTATTCCGTCTTCTTCAGCATAGTCTGAAATAGTAAATGATGGAATTTCTTCAAAAAACATTTATAACCGTTATAAAACGCTCTGGACAAAGAATTTGAAATGAGGGGCCGGCCAGACGCTAGGTCAGAAAAATAACCGTTAAGTAAGAGATTCTATATTTAGAAGTAAAGAACCAGAGAGAAAGAAAAGAAGAAAGAAAGAAAGAAAAAAGAGAGAGAGAAAGAAAGAAAGAAAGAAGGAAAGAAGGAAGGGAAAATAAATTAAAATGAAATTAAATTTATAATAATAAAAAAATTTATTAATTACGAGTAAATAAAAATTATTTATTTATATTTATATTTAGAGCATAGTATAAGGTACGTAACTCTAATTAATTAAATTATCTAAGCAGGGGAGGTAACTATTTATTGTTATATAAAATATATATATATGTATATATATAAATCACAATAGTTTCAATTAATAAATGTCAAATTAAAGTAAAAATATATAAATATAATTAAAAATAAATAAATATATAAATTAAAAAATCAATATATAAATAAATAATATATAAATAAAAAATAAAAAATCAATATATAATTAAAATATCAATATATAAATAAAAAAATCAATATATAAATAAATAAAAAACCCATATATAAATAAAAATTCGATATATAAATAAAATCAATATATAAATAAAAAATCAAAAAATCAATATATAAATAAATAAATATATAAATAAAAATAAAAAATAAAAAATCAATATATAAACAATATATAAAAAAATTCAAAGAATAAATATATGCATACGCACACGTATGTGCACACACACATATACATATGCATACATATATATATATATATATATATATATATATATACACATATATATATACATATATATACACATACAAATGTATGCAAGTATAAATAAAAAATCAATATATAAATAAAAAATCAATAATCAATCAAAAATCAATATATAAATAAAAATCAATATATAATATGAAAATTTGAAAAATAAAATTTAAAAATTTAAAAATTTAAAGAAGAAAGAGGGAAAAAAATGGAGAAAAAAGAACTGTGATCAGGTTAGTGGAACGAGAAGTCTGCAGTAGAAATATATAATTGTCTGAAAAATGTATGTAGGGCTCTAGGTAGGCTTAAGTCACTCGATCCATCCAATAAATAAGGAGTGCTTGTTTACGATGTATACAGCCTTTAAAAACCTCATCGCGCACATTTAAACATCTGGTGTTTGGGTTCATGATGGCCTTAAAAATATGAAACTTCTCAGCATTACACAAATGGCAAACATTAGATATAGGTGAATAAATGGGTTTTCTCTCTATGATTTTCCAATTTATAGAAAAGGGAGTTCCTTCTTCTTTTAGTTCCCAAATTCGTTTAGCCAAAGATGTGTTTGCGCGATCTTTGTATCTAAAGGAATATAGGTGTGAATAATACCTTTGTTTAAAGGAACCTTGTGTCATGCCGTAGTATACATCTGTACTATTATCAGTTTGACTCGTAACCACAGCTTTGTATACAACTGAGTCAACTTTACAATTTCCCTCGAGGGGGCAAGAATTTTTATTTTGGCATGAGCATCCGGTGTCGACTGCCGTGCTTTGTTCTCTGGTGATATAACTCCTTATAGGCCGCATGGTTGAGTAGCTGACCTTGATGGTGTTTTTATTGAAAAACTTATGTAAACTGTGTGTTGGAGGGAAATGTTTGTTTAATAAAGAGAGAAAAATATGACCTACTCTTCATTTTGTTCTGCTCCATCAATCCTCAAAAACCTTACTAAAAATATAAGCCTTAGAATTTCAAACCTCTCCTCCAATTATGAAGTTTTCACACAGGCCGCTCCATATTATAATAAAGCCCTCCACGACAGCGGATTCCATGAAGGAATCTCATACATCCCAAACCAGAATATTCCACAGAACAACAGCCGCAAAAGGAGGAGATCGATTATCTGGTTTTCGCCGCCCTTCTCCAGCAGAATATGTATATATATATGTGTATATATATATATATATATATATGTATGCATATGTATATGTGTGTGTGCACATACGTGTGCGTATGCATATATTTATTCTTTGAATTTTTTTATATATTGTTTATATATTGATTTTTTATTTTTTATTTTTATTTATATATTTATTTATTTATATATTGATTTTTTTATTTTTTATTTATACATTGATTTTATTTATATATCGAATTTTTATTTATATATGGGTTTTTTTATTTATTTATATATTGATTTTTTAATTTATATATTGATATTTTAATTATATATTGATTTTTGATTTTTTATTTATATATTATTTATTTATATATTGATTTTTTAATTTATATATTTATTTATTTTTAATTATATTTATATATTTTTACTTTAATTTGACATTTATTAATTGAAACCATTGTGATTTATATATATACATATATATATATTTTATATAACAATAAATAGTTACCTCCCCTGCTTAGATAATTTAATTAATTAGAGTTACGTACCTTATACCATGCTCTAAATATAAATATAAATAAATAATTTTTATTTACTCGTAATTAATAAATTTTTTTATTATTATAAATTTAATTTCATTTTAATTTATTTTCCCTTCCTTCTTTCCTTCTTTCTTTCTTTCTTTCTTTCTCTCTTTTCTTTCTTTCTTTCTTCTTTTCTTTCTCTCTGGTTCTTTACTTCTAAATATAGAATCTCTTACTTAACGGTTATTTTTCTGACCTAGCGTCTGGCCGGCCCCTCATTTCAAATTCTTTGTCCAGAGCGTTTTATAACGGTTATAAATGTTTTTTGAAGAAATTCCATCATTTACTATTTCAGACTATGCTGAAGAAGACGGAATAAGGATTTAAAAACCCTTTTCTTGTCAGAAACCACTGGTCCATGTCTGATTAAAATCTGTATTTAAAAATAAAAATATTACGCTCTTAATTTAATTTAATTGAGCACTCTGCTGGTATTTCCCTTTTATTCTTTTTTGAGTATACCTTTATACACTATATATATATATATATATATATATATATATATATATATATATATATATATATATATATATATAAACACATCCATGGATTACTTTTATGTGTGTATAAATAAAAAAAAATGAAAATAAAACCAAATAATGAAATACGTCCTATTATGGGGGGGGGGGGCATAATGCAGTAAAAATGCATTAAATAGGGAGCTAACCCTCTCACCTCTTAGGTAGCGATATATAAATAAATGAACATTTATTCGCTCACTAGCGCCTAAGCAAAACAATAACAAGAAAACTTAGATTTAAGGCACTAAAAATCATACATAAAATTTGACGAGGACTCGTGGTCCACAGGTAACTTACTTGGCCACACACAATGTTTGTGTGTTCAAACCCTTGTCAAAGTCAAGCTGTGCTGATTATTAGTAAAACTATGAAACGCGTCCACAGTTTACTTTTATGTGTATATAAATAAAAGAAAATATATGTTGTCGGGGAGTCAGGCAGATACTCTATCTGTCCTAAATTTTCTGTGGCATGATAGAGCCTGATGTTCCCAAAGGGTCACCTTTTTAGTACTGGGCAGGCTAAACGTTGCTTTATATATATGCATATATATAAATGTATACGAGAGGTAATACCGTGAAACTGCAGTAACGTATATATATATATATATATATATATATATATATATATATATATATATATATATATATATAATATGTCTGTCTATATATATATAGAGAGAGAATATAATAATTATTATAATAATGAATAGATCAGCCATAGTCGAAGCTGACCGAAAGCTCCCTTTGATTACTGCACCAAGATATTGGGAGGGTGTCATTCTTTTCGCTGGATTACTTCACTTACCATATATCCTCACCTTATAATGCTAAGGGGCCATCAGGTACCATTTTTTGAATCGAACCAGAAACCTTGACTGTTGTGCAGTGAAGAAAACGGACAATTATCAATGAAATAGATGTTTAACAGAGTCGAATGCAAGTGTTAATGAAAACATAAAGAAGAAAAGTTATCGTTTATCTGGGTGTAAATTCACTCATACTGTGGGCTTGATTAATTACTGTGTCATAAAGAAGGAGACCTGCTTAATTTCGCCAACAAAACAGCATATTATAAAATATCATATGAATTTCAGTATTTCAATAGATTTATTTAATGCAGGCTTAAAAAAAGGAAGGTGACACCATGTTGATTTTGGTGAAGCGATCAATTATGGAATAACAGAATAATGGAATAACAGAATAATGGGATTACTGCTAATCGAGAATAATAAACAGAAGTCAAACGATTTGTTAATGCAAATACACTCGTGCTGTGAATTGATTACAGCGTGTATTCTGTATTCATATTTTTATATAAAGTATACTTATATATATATATATATATATTTATTTATTTTGGTACAGAAAAATTAGTACAACATTCGTACCGTCGGTTTCAAGCTCGGAAAGTCTTAGCCATCCGACTCTCTTCAGCTTCTGTTGTCATCAACAGAAGCGGAAGAGAGCCGGATGGCTAAGACTTTCCGAGCTTGAAACCGACGGTACGAATGTTGTACTAATTTTTCTGTACCAAAATAAATAAATATTATGCTCTTAATTTTTAACTTTAATTCTTAATTAATCGAGCACTCTGCTGGGATTTTTCCTACTATATTACAAAGAAGTTATATATATATATATATATATATATATATATATATATATATATATTCATGGCCTCCGTTCAGTCTTGAGATACAATGGATACTCCTGTAAGGGTGGTTGCGCGTGTATTTGTGAAGCAAGGGGTGCACAATCTCAATCACACCTCTCCCGAATTGGCACTGCCTGATTCCAGTGGCAAGGCGAAGTCCAGGGCGACTGGAAACAATGCTGAGATAAGTGGAGAGCACATACAGCACCAGGTATTCCCATATGGTCACCAATTTTAGTACTGACCAGGCTCAACGTCACTTAACTTCGGTGATCTAACGGGAACCAGTATGTCAACATGATTATCCCATATAATTTTTGTAAATAACGGATACATTTTGTTAGACACAGACGAACAACACAGGAGGACATTTTTTAATAACTAATATAAGTTAGCAAAACATTTATCTGGAACAAAACTTAGATCTAATATACGGAACGTTTTTGTTCTTGACTTTTAAAGGAAGTGGGGTCTGATCAACTCTGCTGGGAAGCCATGAGATAAAATACTGTTTTGTTTTTAAATTCCCGAAACAGTTTTTCACGGTAAACAACTGATGATCCCTTAAATAATGTTAAGACTAGCGTAAATTCTTGGAAGCAAACTAATATAGTGACTGTAAAAAGTAAATTGACTTACAAGAAAAGTGATTTTCCACCGAACGACTTGGGACTAAAATGCTTTTTGTTTTTTTGTTTTTTTTCATATAGTTTTAATGGTTGAGACCATATATATATATATATATATATATATATATATATATATATATATATATATATCGTTCTGTATTACTGCTTTGTAAAGAAGGCGACCTACTGAATATTGCTAAATACTATATTATAAGATATCTAATGAATTTTAGTATTTTAAAAGATTTATTTAATGCTTGCTTTAAAAGAAGACGATGCTATGTTGGTTTTGGTGAAGCTATTGATTATAGAATAACAGAACAGCAGAATAACAGAACAGCAGAATAAAAGAACAACAGAATTCCAAAGCAAAGTCAGAGGATTTTACTGAAATAATAATTTTATTTAGTAGGTTAAATATTTGAATTGTAAGTATGAAATAATATTACAATTTAAGATGTGACACAATTAAAAGATTTAATTTAATATAGATTTATTTTTAAGGGAATGTATAGTTCTTTGTTAAAGTAATGGAACCTGATTAAAAAAAATAATATCTACAGAAAGTTGGAGGAGTTTTCACTCTCATACTAAGATCTACTATGATTCTTGGCCTTTTGACTAAGATACAAGGGTTGTATCTGTTCCGATGGATAATATACCCCATACTGGTGTTGTCTTGGCCTTCGGGTCTTGATTTACGCCGGTCAATGGGTCTGTCCTGTGCAGTTCTGGGAGGTCCACCTTCCCAGGCTTTTCCTCCCCTCTTTGGAGAGGAGTAAGTTTATTGCTTACTGCCTGAGGCGCCCCTACCGGGGAATGCCGACGGGCTGTCCAGGCAATTTTTAAACCCCACTTTCCCGAACCGACCTTGGGTCACATCTTACTTGTGGGAGTAAGATAAAAAACTGGCCTTGTGCCTAACTCCTGGAGAGGAGTAAATCAATACTACAATTGCTACCCATGTACACCAGAAAGACATTTTGTAAGACACATACTGCTTAATTATGTTTAGATAAACAAGCCAAAAAGTGTGTCAGTTATTTTTATTTGTACTTCTGTAAGCAAGATTAACAAACTCAGTGATTGGTCAACAGTATAAAACAGAATGTAGATTATCCAATAAAAACGCGCCTCACAAAAAAAAACGTGTATGGGAGAGAGCGTATCTTGTCTTATATGAAAATATATAGTATTTAATTTAAATTTGCAAGATTGGAATATAAAATAATAATAACGGTGCTATAAAACTATGTGTCTTACAAAATGTCTTTCTGGTGTACATGGGTAGCAGTTGTAGTAGATCTGAGTATGAGAATGAAAACTCCTCCGACTTTCTGTAGATATGATTATTATTTTTTTTAAATAGTGAACAAGATTAAATATTAAAATCAGAGAAATCGATCAAAAGTATCATTTTGTTTTCTAACAATATAGACCAAAATGTGTCAGAAATCACTAATTGAACAGATTCCTGTATGCACCTTTTGTTACTAAAGCTATTGAGCACCAATGTTGGGGGAATCAGCTTTATTTTATAGATAAGACTAAGGTTTACTGACGTATAAATGGACAGGTGATTAGATTTGTGGCTAGATAAATAAACTATATATATATATATATACATAGTAATTACTAATTTGTTAACATTTACCTTTACAGTTATAACTCTTATTGTAACTATACTTTAAAAGAATTGTTATTTTCAAAGAACTTTAAAACGTGCTGTTGATTTTAAACCTGTGCCTGTGTCTACATTTAGCCATCAGTTCGTCTCGTCTATTTAAAATGTTCTTGTCTTCATATTTTAGTATTCTAATTTTTTCCTCCAGGCACAAATTGCATCTATGTCTAAATCCTTTAGGAGTGTTCGAATGACATAGTATGGACCACGAAATAGTTGGTGATAAGTTGTTATTTTTTAAAAACCACCAGTGTTTGGCTAATTCCGTCTTATTAGTGACGTTCGGGTTTAAAAATGAGTGTTTATGTACGTAGAATCGTTGTTTCCAACTCCCGGCGGATATTCCTATGTATACTTTCTTATTGTTAGTATTTTCTTTAGGATAAATCGTAGCCTTATATACAACGCTTTCGACGTTACAGTTACCTTTAAGGGGGCAGTTATTTTTAATTTGACAATTACATTTTTTTTCCTATATATATATATATATATATGTGAGAGAGAGAGAGAGACACACACACACATTGGTGAGTAGATACACGCGTATATACAGATACGACTGAACAGGAAATAAAAGATAGTGTGTGTGGTTTTATTTTCCTACTTTCTAAACCCTTTCTTCCCAGTTCTTTATCTTTCTGTGACATGTCCCGTGATGAGACATGTCTGTCATCTTGACATCTGAATAAGTCAAGTCTACTTAGATATCATCCAAAGAACCCCAAGATACGAGTCAACAAACAAAGGGTATGTTTTATTAAAGAAACAAAAGAGAGTTGGAATAAAAAAAACTGTGTTGGCTCCATAGTGTAGCCTGTAGGTAAAGTGATCGCTCTTCACGAGTACACTCTTCGCATATAGTTAATTCATTGAACACTTGCGTTATTCTGTTGGCGTTGCCTGTGTAGAGATATATTGCTGGTCAGAAATAATTTAAAATGTAGCCCGTATTTATTTGCCTCCCCACGAGGGCAGAGTTAGACACAAGGTGGGTTTTTAATGTGGAGAAAATCCAGCTCCTCTAAAAGGGTCACTCTGGATGGGGACAAAAATTTTAATTGTCTCGGTCTAGATGGATTTCTCTTTCACTGACCAATGACAATTTTTGCCTTGAACGAAAAAATAAAAATAACATTTGCAATATGAGGTCAAGTAATAAAAAAAACTTTGTGCCGTGGTGTTTTTTTAAAAAAAAATACTAACTGACACTGATTTCTTAAAGACAGCTGTGAAACAGCAAATGGCTTTAACGAATCGAAAAAAAAATTGAGTTTTAAATTAGTTTAATCACAAAAATAACAATATAAATAATTATTTACATTTTAAAAGTACATCTTTCACTGAGATATTTTTTGTTTAATTTTATTTTTGTTTTATGAAACGAAGAAAATCTATTTTTAAAAAATGAATTTCGTTTCTTTGTTTTAATTTATTTCAGTTATTTTAGAAACCTAAAAGATAATTTTCCCTAGTGACCCTAAATGAAATCAAAAGAAAATTTCAATAGTGTCTTTAGATTCCTTCCAAAACACAAAACCTTATTGAAACTACTATTAACATCTTGAATTCTATAACACCCAAACAACATTGACTTTAATCAAGGAAGGCGCGAGAGCGCTCTATCCCTTAATAGACTTCACGAATGGCCTATGCTAGAAATCTCATTTCTTTGATCAATCATAACTCAAAAACCAATAAACCAAATTAGTTAAAACTTTGACACAAATTTTTTTTTGATAGGTTCTATAAGTGTGTAGAATTTCAGCATCATTAATCAAGGCAACCCAGAGATCCATAAAGGTCAGGCATGATTTTGTGTTATCCATGTGTACGTACGTACGTACGTATGTGCCACCCTGTATCTCATCAACTATTTTATGGATTCAGCTGATTTTTGGCAGAGATAGAGGTTTTAGGGTCTAGTTGATGGCATTTTAATTTCAGTTTACCATATACCTTAGTTTTCCAGAAAATTTTTAAAAAACCTAAAAATGACCATTGTATTAAGGCATAGCCTTTACAAAAGTAGTGACATTCCATGATAAATGCCAGTTTACTGAAATCATATGCCCTTAATAGGGTTAAGATGAAAATTCATATACACTAAATGTACAAAAGCAAGGAAATTTCCAAATTTTTACACTTTTATTGTCATTAAGGGTATGACTACATATCAACCAAACCATTTCATTATCACATCACTACAGTATAAATCTCTATGCATGAGTGGATGAAGTGTGTGAGGTGCGCTGAAGAAAAATTCCTACAAGTAAAATACATAGCCTTGTTGTGCTCGCATACCCTTAATGACAATAAAAGTGTAAAAATTTGGGAATTTCCTTACTTTTGTACATTTAGTGTATATGAATTGTCATCTTAACCCTATTAAGGGCATATGATTTCAGTATACTGCCATTTTCATGGAATATATATAGAAGACATTCTGAAAATGTAATTAAAATTTGATAATTCTGAGTTTTTGTGATTAATTAAATTTTTTTATACTAATCAGTCACCACTTACCAAGGCCAATGGCCATTCGAGGATAAAGGTTACTGAGATTGTTAGTTGAATGATGATCATAACTATGAGAATATTGGAAACGATGAGTGGAGGAAACAGAATTCGATTACTCAAGAGAACGGCTCGGCAAGTATTTGAAAACGATCATACTGTTAGTCAGCTGGGAAGCAGCCCGGCAGTATTGTGTTACACAGATGGGAAGTTTTTGGAAAGAAACTCTGTTCAGGGAAATTCCGTTTGGTTTTTAGGTACACAGAAGACAAAAAAGAAGTTATTTGCAGTGGAGATAGCTAGACGAGTTTTTGCTGTGAATGTTTTACTGGGGCAACCAGAGATTAAAGCTCAGTTTAGTTACCTAACATAGAAATAACAATAGAGTAGAGAAATACTAGCAACATCTCTTCTGTATAATTTGGATTATTCTCATCTTGAGTTTTATTCTCACGTTTCTGCCGATGTAACCTCTGACCTTCTTCAAGTGTATATTGTCGAACTCAGGAATTTTTCTGTTGAACTCAGAAATGGGCACGGAATTTCGAACGGAACCCTCATTCCGTCAACCATGACCGGGTAGAAGTCTTCAGTAATTCGCAATTCCTAGTATCGCCCGCACTGAGGATTGAACCTTCAACCTTCAGAAGACTGCACCTAGAACTGAATTTTACTGAGTACTTTATCCGTTACGCTACAGGTTATGGCTGACAGAACGAAAGCATGCTACCCCCGTGGATCAAATAAAGGGTTCCGTTCGAAATTCCGTCCATGTTCTCGAGTTCGACAGAAATATTTCCGAGTTTGACAAGATACACCTGAAGAAGGTCGGAGGATACATCGGCCGAAATGTGATGAGAATAATACTCAAGATGAGAAAAGTAATAATACAAATTATACAAATTATCAATCCTCATCTCAAAAATTCAGAAACGTAACATCTCTTCTGTTAGAAAGGGGCTGTAGAAAAGAGATGAGATCATCTGCCACTAGATTGTGAACTCGATTTTGTATTCTGTCTAAGCAAGAGAGAGTGCTCTCAGCGGCACCTCCCCGGATGTGGCAGCAGTATTCTATCCTAGGACATATCTGATGCCAATTTAAATACATTTGAACTTTTTTCTTTTCTCGCTCTGATAAAAGTCAAATACCTTTATTTCTTATAAGTTGTACTTAATCGGCATTACCCTGGAGTTGTTGGCTTTTTTAAAGATTTTTATGTGATCGTGGCTTCCTGTTAAATTTAAAACGTCACATCCGGTACGGATGACCAGAAATGTAAAAAAAAAACGTTTTTGTTTATGCGATATTTTTTTATTAGTATTGTTCCTTCGAATTATAGTTTAATAATAATATTGAATTAATTTTAACAAGCAAATTATCAATCGAAAACTGTTTTTTTAATTTCGACTTCCGCTTCCTTTTTTCAAATTTAGGGCCATGCGAGGAACTAGCAGGGACACTTTACTAGTCACCTGCAAGAGTTTCTTTGGCGGCGGCGATGTCATTTTTTTTTTCAATGTAAAAAGAAATCACTTTCGGTTGATAATTTGTTTGTTAAAATTATCCAATAAAATGTTTAATTATTGTAGCATATGTTTTTATTTATTTCAACATTTACATTAATAATAAAATGTGTATTTTCAATGGAAATATTATTTGTTTATTACTACATTAAACTAAAAAAAAAGATAATTAAACAAATGTATTGTTATTATTAAACTATAATTCGAAGGAACAGTACTTATAAATCGCATAAACAAAGCTAACAAAAACGTTTTTTTTTCCTTTCTGGTCATCCGTACCGGACGTGACGTTGTAAATTTAACAGGAAGCCACGATCACATAAAAATCTTTTAAAAAGCCGAGTTGTTTTACCTCCATTTTTGTTTTGCTTATATATAACTAGGAGAATACCCGTCTCAAGATGGGTAAAATTAATTCCCCAAACAGAAGATCTTTTGAACCACTTTTATGTCTCCTTACAAAGATTAAAATCAAGATATAATGCTATTAAAATTAATGTCTAGAATCCTTATTCTAATTTTGATCAAAATCCATTACATGATTTTGATTGTAGAAAATGTTTAAAATTTAAGGCTTAAGGTTAAGGAGTCTTAAGAAGAAATTGAAATTCAGGGAATCTTGTTTAATATCACCATTTAAGTATGACACCAGCCAAAAAAGCATTAGAAGTCTCAGAGAAGCTATATTATATGTTCATATAAAGGTGGACTTAATCAGTGCAAATAACCGCAAACCTCGGGATTCAACTTTCCACTATTAACCAAGAGATTGTCCAATTCATCAGCGAGTGGAAATAATCAATATTATTTGATCTAGGTCCATTAGAATCCTTTGACAGCAGTCGTTATTGGTCCCCCGATTCATAAAATCGGGGGACTTATGTTTTGAGGCATGTCCGTCCATCCGTCCGGATTTTTCTCCGCAACCATCCATTGAATTTCTCTGAAATTTTGCATGAAGTTGTAACTTTGGTCAGGTTAGAAAGCGACATTCTCCGATTTTTGAAAAAGATCTGGTTAGCCCCCAGGGGGTCAAAAGGCCCTGAAATGGCAAAAAATGACATTTTTTGCCCCATAACTATTCATCCATCTATTCAATTTCTCTGAAACGTGGCCAAAATGTGGAGGCAATTGTTACTAATAGAAAATAAGTATCGCTGACCTGGGAAAATATCTGGTTCGCGCCCCCAGGGGGTCAAAAGCCCCCAAAATGGCAAAAAAATGATCCTTTTCTCCCATAACGTTTGATCCATCGATTCAATTTTTCTGAAACTTGGCCAAAATGTAGAGGCAATTGTTCTGGATATAAAATGAGCATCCTTGACCTCAGAAAAGTTCTGGTTCGCGCCCCCAGGGGGTCAAAGGGGGATCAAAAATGCCCCAAATTGCCCAAATTTATTGCATTTTACACTTGCCACATCGAGTCACATACAAAGGGGGACCACACACGCGCGGCTTGTTATTAATGATAATAAGCATGTCGATTTGCTTCTTTCATAATAAAGTAAATTCGTATGAATCAGAATGGTACAACTTTGTTGACCAGCTTGATTATGTTGTTGACATTCTTGCAGGAGGGACCACGTAACAGTTGCCAACATCCCTAAGTGAAAGTGGTACCGTGGAACCGGCTGGATTCGAACTTGACACTTTCCGGTCGTCAGTCCATGTCGGTATCCACTTAACCACCGTCATCTCCCTTCTTTCATGTTTGTGTATGTATTTGTATATAAAAGACCAACATCATTACATCTGATCTTTGATTATCGCTTGTGTCTCAGCCAAATAGCTGTGCACCACCACCTCAACCACATAACTTCGTATTGTTGTTTATATTTGCCATGTTTATAAACACAGAAAATTTATTGCTGTTACATTTTGTGTAATATAAATATTTGACATGTTTAGAAACACAGAAAGTGCATATCTCCAAAGCGGTTCCATTGATTTTTATCCTTTTCAATTACAACCGACCACCTCCTTGTTTGGAGTATCCACGCGCGATACTCTTTATCCTGGAGCATCAAAGTTTCGAATGGTGATAAATTAGCAATCATAAAACCATATCAAGCATAAAGGTGGCCATTATTGTCAGAACAAAGAGTCTATAAACATTCAAAATAGATTTATATCTCTCTTCTAACAATCCTCTCGTTCCAGAGACCCTTGATATAAACTGGTATCTGCCATAATACAGACTTGGAAGGTCGAACTTTGGGTGCATAAAATATATCTTAACAAATAAATCCTCTTCATCATCATCATCATCGTCCTCCTTCTCCTCTTCGCCATCATCATCATTGTCCTCCTCATCATCATCATCATCATCATCATTGTCCTAAAATATATCTTAACAAATAAATCCGAAAGTTGGACTTATTTGTCTCCTTCTGCTCCTCCTCCTCCTCCTCTTCATCATCATCATCATCATCATCATCATCATCATCATCATCATCATCATTGTCCTCTTCATCATCATCATTGTCCTAAAATATATCTTAACAAATAAATCCGAAAGTTGGACTTATTTGTCTCCTTCTGCTCCTCCTCCTCCTCCTCTTCATCATCATCATCATCATCATCATCATCATCATCATCATCCTCCTTGTCATCATCATCATTGTCCTAAAATATATCTTAACAAATAAATCCGAAAATTGGACTTATTTGTCTCCTTCTGCTCCTCCTCCTCCTCTTCATCATCATCATCCTCCTCCTTGTCATCATCATCATTGTCCTCCTCCTCATCATATGTTTAACGTCCGTTTTACATGCCACCATGTGTTGGACGGCTTTTAGAAATTGACTTCCAAACTAACCTATCTCTTGCCAGGTCTTCATTTATCCCTCTTTCTCTCAACTCCATCCTTATCACTTCCTCCCAGGTTTTCCCTGTGAAACGGACCTGCTACTTTAACTGTTCTACATCTACTGACCCAAGAACTCTCATCCATTCTTTCAACATGCCCATACCATCGAAGTCTT
Organism: Sepiola atlantica; assembly: GCA_963556195.1. Lineage (NCBI taxonomy): Eukaryota > Metazoa > Mollusca > Cephalopoda > Sepiida > Sepiolidae > Sepiola > Sepiola atlantica. Next base: position 59,833,123 of record OY744534.1, read on the forward strand.
CCGTTCTGCACACATCTCCCTATACTGTCCAGATTTAATCTTCCTCTAAGATCACCAGAACTAAGCCTTCTTAGTTTGTGGAAATGGAGTCGGGTGCAATTCTACCAATTTGTCATGTGTTCAATGTTGGGAACTTCTGCTTTGGTTGACATATAAGATCAGATAAAATTAAAGAAAGCTCAGGGAAACTAGCCAGACAGTCAGTGAAGATTACATTATTAATAAAAAAAAAATGGTTTTAATGGAATATTCAAGTTAGTGAAGACAACAATAGGATAGAAATGAAAGCGCTTCACCGATGCAAACGAAATCAGAAGATAAATAAACATTTTAGATCGCAACAAAAACTTCGGAATCATATCCTTCTGTTCAGATATATTTCTATGAATCCTATTTGCCAAGCTACGGCTACATAATAGACATATGCTTTTGATTGAATAGACATCTTCTATGGCGGTCTTCATCAATGATTGTCATTGTTTATTGCCTTACCAATTTAATAACAGTTTATCCACATGCTATCAGAATATATATATATATATATATATATATATATATATATATATATATATAGGGTGAGCCAAAAGTAGGTGGACAGCATTTGGAATAGGTTTATGTATCAGTTATATTAATGCAATTATTTATTATTATTATTAATGTTTTTTACTGTCCACCAACTTTTGGCTCACCCTGTATATATATTAATATGAGATTCTTAATGTGAGATGATATATAATTATTTCCACAGTCAGACAATGCCGCAGCCCACAAAAATCGTGAAAGCCACAGACTGGAAGCCCTAGACTCGAGTTTTGATCTGTGTCAATCAGACTTTCATGTATGTGGTGTGATGGCTCAGGTGGCAGAGTACTCGCCTCGAATGCAAGGGGCTCAGGTTTCCTCAGTTCCGATGTATTATACTGATGAGCCCAAAGGAGAGCGAAACTCGAGTCTAGGGTTTCCGAGCTGTGGATTTCATGGTTTGTGTAGTCTGTGGCGTTGTCTATTGTGGAAATAATTATATATATATATATATATATATATATATATATATATGTATGTATGTATACTGGCTGGCTTTGCGGGTCGCTATTGCTTCGCAAAGTTTGCTTCTTGAAATACTTAAAATATTAATTAAAAATGGTAAACATCGCATTCATAAGCTTGTTGTAAACACGAAACAAAATCTGTCTCATTTACATTTTGCTAATATCGATATAAATTTATGAATCTTTTAAATATGACCATAAAGAAATGCAAAGAAAGAAGAAATCAGTTTGCCTGTTCACTAAAAATTTAGAAATAGATCACAACTTGTTGAAAATCGAGTCGGTTCCTCTAAAGAAAGGCACACTTGAATACACATGCTAAATATGTGTTACGGAAATTAAACAATATTGCGAAATAAACCTGTGTGTTATATAAAAACAAAAACAATCATTGAATTAAAAAAACAATAACAAAGAATAGTTGATTAATAAAAATGTTCTTAAATTAGTTAATTCTGCATTGAGATGTACGAACATTGAAACGCAGGCTAATCAGCATAGGCTTTTCTAATGTTTATATAATTTTATTCATGAAGCTCTACTTTGTATTAAGAACTTTTGGAAAAATATTTGTTTCAAGTTCATTTTAGCAATATATTCGAACTTAATAATATATATATATATATATATATATGTGCGTTTTCGACCGACATGAAGTGTATTGAAGTGCTGTTGAAATAATTTAAAAGAGCGCTCTCTTGATAGATTCACCAATTTATTTCATTTTGCAACCGCCTGACGACGACCGATGTTGGTCGAAAACGTTCGCACAAAATATAGTCGTACGAAGACTAGAAAAAACGGATCAAAAGCTGAATAAGCAAAGTTGGCACTCCTGTTTAATCAAACATGCATAAAAGAAGGAACGCTGCCCAATTATATATATATATATATATATATATATATATATATATATATATATACAGGCAAATACATGTGACCGAATAAGACTTACTGATTTAGTTGATAAACTTCTCTTATTCATTCAGTTAACACCCAACTCCTACTTGTCCCTCCTACTCTTACTTCATTCTTTACATGCATACGTCATATGTGTCCAAATTGTTCACGAGAATGGG
>OY744534.1:59837750-59850250 GCA_963556195.1 Sepiola atlantica
GATGCTAGTTGCCGGTAAGTGTTAGTTTGATTCTATAAAAATTAAATAAATTTCTGATATGTTCAATGTACAAGGCAGCTTTGTGATAGACAGACGTGTTTGCGTATTGTAACAACATTATTAAATGAAATAGTTTTATAATTAGCTAGAACATATAATTAACTGAGAACATATAAAATACAGAGTTACTGTTACATGCCCAGGGACTCAGTTCCCGTCCGATTCCGATGTATCCATTAACTTATAATGTAGTCACTAGTGTAGAATCCAAATGCCACTTATCTGCGTAAGGGCTCCAACTGCCGCCCAGTTGACAGAATGTAGCCTTTACTTCCTTATTTTCCACATACCCTTCCTCTCAACACATCCATCTCCAGTCCAGGCAAGAAGTAACTTAATTTCTCTCAAAGACCATTATGCTCGTGTAATGGGGGAGGGGTGTAGAATCAAAATGACACTTATTGGCATAAGGTTGACAGAAAAAACTCTTGCTTGAATGAAGCAATATTTATATAATAATATCCATTCATGGACTAGCAATCAATCAGAGCACAGAGAATGAACTTGCCTATCTAAGCATAATGAAGCATCCCAGCCTGCTTATATACCAACTTTTTTTATTCTGATCTCAATCTATTCGGTTCTACCTCAACTGGTCAGACAGCTAAGTACTAACTAGTAATATCAATAATTAGTAAATAACATTAAAACTTTTCAGCTGAAAATTGAACGCTTGTATCAAAGGAGCAAACCATCCATATTTTTGTATATTAATTTATTTATTTTTACATTCCGAGGAAACTTATAAAACTCGAGAGTCGGCTGAGCTGGGCTTCGTACGACTGTCATGTACGAAAATAAAATCCCAACTAAATTCCCCCTCACTGTGATAAAAGATAGAAAGGGGGGTGTTGTCCCACAAGAGAAATAAATAAATATGAATACATATCAAAAAGAAAGAAACAATGAAAGACTACAGTCACTGATGTTATTAATTCACAAGTCCCAGGTGATAAGATAAGATTTCAACAGTAACTTCAAGCCCTCGATTACTTAAACAACTTGCCTATCTGACGCTGGGCTGACATTTGAAGTGGAGTGTTATGAGATATATATATATATATATATAAAATGTAGTGACACGAAATTACATAATCATCGATGCAATAATTTATTTCAACCTTGTGGTATTTTCAAGCATCCGATTTAGACGATTACATTTTTGAAACTTCAAAAATGTAATCGTCTAAATCGGATGTTTGAAAATACCACAAGGTTGAAATAAATTATTGCATTGATGAGTATGTAATTTCGTGTTACTATATTTTATTCTTGCTCTGTTTATTACATTGAGCTCTCATACCCGGATTTCCTCCTGGAATTATTTCATTATAACACACGTATATATATATATATATATATATATATATATATATATATATAACAACATGAATTAAAATAGCAGATCCTGGACTATCATTGGGTTCAATATCCTTTTGGATAGAACTATATCAATAATATATTTCCAAGTAATGCCAGATCTAAAAGACAAGTCTAAAGATCAGTAATGCCGTTAAACTGCAATAAAATGTTAAGCGATGTACAATTTACCATTTACTTTTATATATATGCTTGTGTATATATATATATATATATATATATTATATATATGATTTTAAAAGGAACCAGCTGAAGACCTGAAAACTCAACGTTTTGCCGAACTGTTGTGTGGGCTTTTTCAAAAGCGAAAAATGCCACTTTCAGCATTTTTCGCTCTTGAAAAAGCCCACGCAACAATTGGGTGAAACGTTGGGTTCTCAGGTCTTCAGTTGTTTCCTTTTAAAATCATACCGTCGGATTATTTTATCCTCTCATCTATTCTTATATATATATATATATATATATATATATATATATATATATATATATGTATATATATATATAATAATAATAAAGAATGCACTTTGTAATGCGACTTCTTTCTAGATACTATAGAATTAAACTAACACTTACCGGCATAAGGGCCTCAACTGGCATCCATCTCATGGAGAAGTGCTTGTTCGAATAAATGAACATTTATACACTAAAATGGCCACTTGTGAATCTCAGCCAATCAGAACACAGAGAATGGACTTTCCCTTCTGAGCATAATGAAACATTCTAGCCTTGTTATAAACAGGCATCTTGCTGCTCAACAGTCTGACTAATCTTGCTGCTCAACTGGTCGTACTGTTGAGCCTTATGCATCGACTCTATAGATACAATGTATCTACATTCAAAATATTTAAATAAATTAAATATATAAAAGTATCAATTATCTGTATACATTTATATAAGAATCGATTTGATTCAAGTGACGGCAGACCAAGAAAAGTATTTTAAAATCATACCGTCAGATTATTTTATCCTTTCATCTATTTTTATATATATATATATATATATATATATATATATATATAATAATAATAAAGAATGCACTTTGTAATGCTACTTCCTACTAGATACAATGTATCTACATTCAAAATGTGTAAATAAATTAAATATATAAAAGTATCAATTATGTGTGCGCGTGTATCTGTATACATTTATATAAGAATCGATTTGATTCAAGTGAGACAAACCAAGAAAAGTATACTGACAAATATTCAGCCTTGAGCACCTGCCAAGATAATTTGTTTCAGCCTCCTCCAGAAGAGACATCAAAAGTAAAAGTCTTTCATTGAAGCAAATGATAAATCCACCATTTTACAAAAAGAAACAATTCCTTGGCAATTGCTTCCTCTTATTTAAGCCGAATTTTCAATCATATTAACCATTACTTATCAGCTAAACATTTATGTGCTTTGGATCATGGACGTTATCAGTTATATAAATTGTCTTCATTGTTTTACTATAATTTCAATAATAGTTTCTTCTGCTGCCATTAGCATATATATATATATATATATGAGGAAAAAGAAACAATGTTTCAGACAAAATATAAAAATTTAATCCTACGTCATAACAACACAATCATCCAAAGACAATGATTTTATAACATTGCTACCTCTTCTGCTAGATTGATTCTAATTGAAATGAACTTAAATAAATATGACCACGGATAACTTTTAATCCTTTTTCCTCCTCCTCCTCCTCCGCCTCCTACTCCCTCTTTGTTGTTTAACTCCTTGGTCAGTAATTTCAAATTACTACTAATCTACGCTACCAACTTCTAGCGTTCAAAAGCTAACTGTTGATTTGTTTTCTCTCTTTCTTCTTCTTCTTCTTCTTCTTTTTGAACATTTCTATTGTTTATTACACTTGACTATTTTTTTTCCTATCGCGTTCTTTGTATATATTTGAAAACTTTTCTGTTTTAATTAAAGTTCTGCTACCTACTGAAGAAGGTCGTATTATAAACGATCGAAATACTTTTGTAGAACTGTTCAATATGTGTTTTTGAGTTTATTTTTGCTAGTTGTTGATTTGCTTATCCTTTATTCCATTTTTATTTATATATATATAATATATATATTTGTAAACCATGTAATTTAGGTTATAATAATTAATAACTCGTAAAACAAAATGGATGACTTTTCAACAGAAAGGTTTAACAGATTTATTAAAAGTGTAATTAGAATGAAATGAGTTATTTAACTGCTGTAACGCGAGATGTAATTTGATCCAGTCTGATCCGTGGTCAATGTTTACTTTCCACTCGGTAAGCCACTCAATCAGGGGGCGATAACTCTTAAATGGTTCAAGGGACATAATTCCGTTTTTCTTTAGTTGTTCCTAACATCTCCCCGTTTTAGTCTTTAACTGTATCGAGCGCATCTGGGGTCAACTTGGAGGTGCTTTATTCTAGTGCAACTGCGCTTTGGCCAAGTCCTGGGAGGTCTTTGATAATTCTCATCTGAATTTGTCTGCATGAGATGTGGTGAAGATGGCAGTTCAAATGTGTCCATTAAGAAATCAAACGGAATGGTTGATCTGTTGTCCACTAAGTTGCCTACAGAGTATCTGAGACGCAACTGGTTTTTGTGCCGTGCCCAAAAATGATTTCCGACTTGAACATCATACAGAAATTGTCCATTTATTTTGCGGATGATGCCTGGTACCCAGTTTGGCCGGCCAGGTCTGTAATTCCGAGCAAACACTGGTGTGCCAACTGAAAATGCTTTTGTTTTGTTAGGGCTTGGTTGTTGCCTTTGTGGCTGGGGACATAAAGCATCTAGTGTGGTACGGAGTTTTCGTCCATAGAGTGCCTCTGCTGGTGATAGACCATTCTTCACAGCTCCATTTGGTGTTATTCCATATGGAAAGGAGGAAAGCATGTAGTATCTCCTCTGTTGTTCCCTCCCCTCTTGCTTTTAGTAGTGCTCTTTTGAATGAGTCTACAAATCTTTCGGCTTGTCCGTTGGATTGAGGATGGTTCGGTAGCGACCGAACGTGTGTTATACTGAATGTAACCCTGGGTTGATGGCTGATGAACATGCAACATTGTGCGCAATTTCTGCTTAGGACTGTTGTATTGCGAGGACCTGAACCTTGCTGCTGCTGCTGGACCCCCAGGCGGGAGATGCTGTGTAGAAAAGTAGCGAGCCTGTTGTTGAGGCTGTGGCGGTCCATACCAATTGAGGTGGGGTCCTGGCTGGTACACCTCTGGTGGGTAGTTGACTCGATGGTGAATTGGTGCTTGCTTCATGTAGGAGATGGTTGGTCGAGGTCTTGCTGTGGTAATTTTCTCTGTAGATGATGTTATTGGAGATGTTGGCAAATGGAAACATGCTTCAATATCCAGCCATACTTTGTAGTCTGGATTCTGATCAACTGCCTTTTCTTCCCAAATCATCTTGATTGCCATAACTTTGTCAAATGTGGTTGAGATGAATGGACCAGTGATTTTAGTGCCATCAGGAATTTCTACAAAATCTTCTGATCCTGGACGTTGTACAAGAATCGTGATTTTCTCAGCATTACCGGTCACATCAAGCTTGAGCAGCTCTACCCCTTGAGGGTCATCAGTCAGTTTAACGGTGATGCTAGGTTTGGGGTCAGTAGATGTAGTCGGCGCTGGTACAATCCATCCAGGTCCATCAGGTCTGCCATCACTTACTGGAGAGTTTGGTGTGTTTGGTGTTCCACTAATGTAGTCATCAGGTATGAAGGTTTTATCAGTCATACCCTTAGTAGACTCACATCGAACTGATGTTGTTGAAGTAGGTCCTGATGTTGTGGTGATTTTAGGAGTCTCTGTGGTAATCATTGGTGTTGATGTTATTGTGGGAGTTCCTGTTGAAGTGGAGCCAAAGGTTGGTCCAAACGAAAGGTTGGTGGTTGGTCGATTGTTCCGCCGTTGCTGTTTCTTCTTGCTGAGGTCGTACTTACTGCTCTGAGGTGATGATGTGGACACCACCTCACATATTTGGTTGAGTGGAATGTCGAGAAGACCTAGTAACTCGATAAAATCAAGTCCCAGCAAATTATGGCATGAGTTTGTTATGTATACGGTGCCTGACACCGTTTTTCCTTTCATTTTGATGGTAGCGGGTAATTGACCCGTGATGTGAACACAATCTCCAGAAGCACTCTGTGCTACCTGACTTGTTGGTGTCAATGAAGGCTGGCCTATGGCTTCCCATAGTTTTTGTGATATAATAGTTATATCTGATGCTGTATCGATCTGCAATTGAATAGGATGGCCATTCAATTGTACTGTAACATATTTTCGTTTGGATTTTTGTTTTGAGAGAAAATTTGCTATGTGAGGTTTGCCTATTATGGGTTGGTTTTCGTCCTGGAGGGGTGCAAAATCCCTCTTTATGTCCGAGTCGATTGCAGCTGCGACAGCGGTGTGTCTTGAAGGTGCAGTATCGCACAAAATGCCAGTTGCCACAATTCCAACACGCTGTTGGGGGCTGGACTGATTTTGAAGTCGGTGAGGTGGGCCGACGTTGTTTTTGAACTGTGTTTACCATGGATGCTGATGCTTGTTGTACCATAGTTGAATCATGTTTTAGATTCACTAGACGCTGGCATTCCACGGCAACTTGTTGCAATGTTATGTCTGGATTTTGTTCTATTTTTGATAAAATCCTTGTGCGAATGTCTGTTTCCCATTCTGATTTCAAACCACACACAAAAATCAAACATTTGAACTGAGCGTCTGTGATGGAAGAGATTTTAAAACGTTCACATTTTTTGTTTACACTGCCTGCATAGGTTGAAAAATCGGTCGAGGAAGATTTCGTTATGTTAAGACAATTAAAACGCATATTGAATAATGAAATAGGCTCACCAAAAATCTGAGTGAGGGTTTCCACTGTGCTGTGAAAATTTAAGTCACGAGCATGATTTGGTAATATGTAATTTACATACCGATCATGTTCCGACGTCCCAAGCTTACGTAACAAAAGTCTCACCTTCCAGTCGTCAGCTTGATCTTTGAAATCCACTCGAAAAATGTCCTCGAAACGTGCAAACCATGTTTCGAACATCGAATTTGCCATTGGGTCATAACAAAATTCTGTTATTATTTGAGAAATTAAATCTGTAGATGTCCTAAGATTTGTTTCTGAAATCGACGATGTAGGTGTGGAAAATCTCTCTGAAAATAATTCCATTAACCGTAATTGTTGTTGCAATAATTGTGTAATACTGCTATCCATTTTCTTTTTTTTTTCTTTTGAAAAAAAAGTTGTAAGTTTATCTCGTCGTCGTCGCCACTTTTGTAAACCATGTAATTTAGGTTATAATAATTAATAACTCGTAAAACAAAATGGATGACTTTTCAACAGAAAGGTTTAACAGATTTATTAAAAGTGTAATTAGAATGAAATGAGTTATTTAGCTGCTGTAACGCGAGATGTAATTTGATCCAGTCTGATCCGTGGTCAATGTTTACTTTCCACTCGGTAAGCCACTCGATCAGGGGCGATAACCTTTAAATGGTCCAAGGGACATAATTCCGTTTTTCTTTGGTTATTCCTAACACATATATATATATATATATATATATATATATATATATATATATATATATGTGTGTGTGTGTATACATTGACTTGCAACTCACTGAATTTTAATTTTTAATCTCAGTGTGTTAACGAAATCCAATATCAGCAGAAAAAAAGGAAAACCAAAAACGAATCATTGCACAATTACTAATTCCTTTGATGAACAGATTTGTCTCGAAATATTGGAAATATATTACTATTAGCATCTTATTTTATTTTTAAAATGTGCAAGCTTAAGGAATATAATGATGTCTGTATAATCGTTGAGACTTTTAGCATAATTTGGTGTAATTTAATTCTGATTTAAATCTCGTTAAGGTGAGGGGTTATATATTTTTCGTTGGTTTTGTTCATGCTCGTTTATAGAATTCTTTAAACATGCACAACTGAAGTTATGGGTTGAGAAAATCTTTATTTCGTGAAGTTAAGCTACCATTAGAAGGTCTTAAAAGAATCACAATGGTAATCAACACGATTTTGTATAATTGAAAGTACTTAAAAAAAATTCGTTTTTGTACGAATGAGCCCCCGCTTATCAAGGCCCAAAAGCCACTCGATAATAAGGGTTAATGAGTTTGTGAGGTGGACGGTGAGACAACACCTTGAGGATTGGAGCCGTTGGTTGAAATTTCATCATTTAAGCTGATGGCTCGATAAGAATTTGTTAACATTGGACTTGAAAACGTTCATGTTGTAGTCAGTTGGGAAGCAGCCCTGCAGTATTGTGTTGGGTAGTTCTTTGTGAAGAAACTTTGTTCATGGAAGTTCCGTTTAGTTTTCGGAGTATGGTATAAATAACATTAAAATCAAAGGTAAAACATCATGGGGTGAGGGATAGCAATACTCCACCGGATATCACTTTTATCAGGAAAAATAAATATATATCCCTCTTACAGCAAGCTGCATCAGTAGGTGATCATTCCTACAAAATGTCAAGTTCCAACGTCTCGCAGTCTAAAGGAAGATAGTTGGCACAGGCGGGAATATATCTCTTAAATCTCTTACTAATGTAGATTTGGTACATGTCTGTCTTGAAGCTGAAACTATACTATTACTATCAGTTAATGGTAAATTCAGTTTACTATACTATTTCAGACTAATGTACTATCTTTCAATGCTGAATTCAGTGTAGTATGTGTTCTGTTTTAATGAGACGATCCTCCCAGGCATTACTGCCTCTTTTGGGAGGTAGTGTGGTATTCCCAGAGAGGTAGTGTATCTGTTTTGTTGTCATAAACTATCCTTCCAGGCATTGCCTCCTCCTTTTATTGAGGGGGTGGTAGTAGTGTAGTATCTGTTTTGTTACTATGAGACCATTTCCTCAGTTATTACTTCCTCCTTTGAGAGGTATTGTAGTATATGTTCGTTCATCATGATACCATCATCCAGGCATTATCTCCTCTTTCGAGAGGGACAGTGTACTATATTTTCTTTCGTCATATATACTAGGAAAAATACACGATGAGAGGGAGCATATTTTTGTTAGTTAGTATAAACGTTGTACATATTCTAAATATATATTATTGTTTTATTCGTATATATTCGATATCCTATCATCTTTGCTTCATCCATTTTTATTATCAGACGAGACAGACAGTAATCTTTCTGTCTTATTTAATTTGTGCAATTAACACAGTAACTTATAAAATGTCTGAAAATTAACTCTATTAATTTTACACAATACCAGCTAAAGTATTCATTTATGAGTATAAGGCAGACAGAATCAGACCAACCCACATACATCTTAAAACGATGTATATACTAGCTAAACTATCCATCTATAAGTTTTAAGCAGACAGAGACGGGCATACCCACATACATCTTAAAACGATTAATATATCAACCAAGGTATTCAACTATGAGCTTTAGGCAGACATAGACAGAAATACCTACATAATCTTAAAACGATTAATATACCAGTCAAGATATCCATCTATCAGCTTCAGGCAGACAGAAATATCCAAATACATCTTAAGAATATTAATATACTAGCCGAAGTATCCATCTATAAGCTTTAGATAGACAGGGACAAACATACCCACACACATATTAAAACGATTAATATACCAGACAAAGCACCCATCTATGAATTTTAGGTAGACAGATCAGAAATACTCACATATATCTTAAAACGATTAATATACTAACCAAATATCCAACTATAAGCTTTAGGCAGACAGAAACACAGACATATACATCTTAGAATGATAGATATATCAGCCAAAGTATTCATCTATGCCAGGTTTCTTCAGTGTTTTCTCTTTTGCACGTGAACTAAATAGGAAAACGTATGTTCTTACTTTAAATTGTAACAATGAAGCAGTAAAAATTACTCTTTTTAATAAGTAAAAGTTTTTTAAAATAAAAACAATTATAAATTACATCTTATTTATCGATATTTAAAAATATTGTTTTTATGGAAAGGGGGAACAGAGTTATCTCCCTTGTGGAAATAAATTACCATTAAAAATAAATAAATCTGCAAAAATAAAAAAAATTATTTATTTTGTTTTTGTATATATATATATATATATATAATGTGTGTGTGTGTGTTTTAAACGTACTTTTATGTACTTTAAAACGTACATCTCTAAATATTTTGAAATACTTTAAAATTCTTGAAAACGATATGCTTGGTTTTAGCCAAAACAATTGTTTTCCTTGATTAAAAACGTTTTTTTTTCCTGTGAACATCTATCCTTCAGTATTCTTTTTCATGGTAAAATAATTAAAACTTTGTAATATTGCTCTAGTCACGCACTATAGAGCTATATCTGACTTTATGTTATAAAATAATCCTACCTTTGAAGAACTTTGAATGTTGAATTAGAACATCTATATATGTATATATATATATATATATATATATATATATATATATATATATATATATACACTAGCTATACCTATCCGGCATTGCCCAGAATGGAGTAAAGTCATGCTAGTTTTTAATTATTTATTTTCACATTTTAAACTTATACAGAAAAACAAATAAAATGTTAGTTGTACGGTAAAGAACTCCTATTATATTCTTCAATTTAAAATGTTAGTTATCCCGCATTACATTATTTGAGTTTATGATTGAAGACATCGTTTACAAATTATCTGTCACGTTGCTTTTTTCGACATCAAAAATTAATAGTTTTCAATTATTATATTTTATTCCATAGCACATTTCCTGATTTACAGTGTTATACTTAAGAAATCTTTAAAGAATTGTTCCAATTTTGGGAGGATTTTGCAATATATCCCATAATACTATTCTACTAATATCTTTGTTTTACTGATAATAATACAATTCTACCAATACATTTGTTTAATAATAATAATATAATGTTACCAATTACTTTGTTCTACTAATAATAATACAATTCTACCAATATCTTTGACAATGTTACCGATACTTTTGTTCTAATACTAATAATAATACAATTCTTACCAATATATTTGTTGTATTACTAATACAATGTTACCAATATCTTTGTTCTACTACTAATAATAAAACAATTCTACCAATATCTTTGTTCTACTAATAATAATACAATTCTACCAATATATTTGTTCTACTACTAATAATAATACAATTCTACCAATATAATTGTTCTATTAATAATAATACAATGTTACCAATATCTTTGTTCTACTAATAATGATACAATTCTACCAATATATTTGTTGTATTAATAATAATACAATTCTACCAATATAATTGTTCTACTACTAATAATACAATGTTACCAATATCTTTGTTCTACTACTACTGTTAACACAATGTTACCAATATCCTTTTGCCCATTTTCAATCCTGTTGATAAACTCATGCTGTACTTTCTGTTAGAGGATACTTAATCACACCACTGGGAAGCCCCGGCTAAATTGTGATTGATTGCTTGAGATGCCTTTGAATCGAAATGATTTTCATCTCGAGGACTTCTGGAACTAATGTAACTGCCATTTTCAAAGAAAGCCGTGGCTTTAAGGAAATGACAGATTACCTCTGATCGGAAGAACCATTCTCAATTTAAACGCTTCTTGCTGAAGTTTAAAGTGAGGAACAGATCAACATTATAAGTGGGTCGAGATTGATTTCCGCAGATTTTCGCAGTGTAATATTCATGAAATTTCAGATAGAGGCATTTTTGAAGAACTTTTTTGAGAGTTCAACAGTTTACACAGTGATCCCTATTTATTTGCCTCCCTACGAGGACAGAGTTAGCCACAAGGTCGTTTTTTATGTATGAATATCCAGCATCCCCAAAAAGAGGCAGTCTTGAGAAAACAAAAAAATCAAAATTTCTCCTCTTCTGACCAAAGACAAAACAGATATTATACTTTGATCCTAGACAGAAGGCGAAGAGTTATGGACTTTCAAGACCAATAGTTTTAAATTGTGGAATTTAGACACAGTTAAATTAACCTCAGGGTTTGCAAATTATAATCATTCACAGAAAGCAGTCTTTAGATAAATTAATTCATTTAGAAGCACTTCCTACAAAAGAATTGGAGGAGGCTGAAATAATATTCTATAAAATTTTATTTGAGAGTTTTTATTATTAAATAAAGCCAGTTATGACATCAAAATCAACGAAATCAATAATGATAATTTCGTTTTGTTTTTTTATCCGCAGTTCCGAGTGTATCAAAACGACGTAAACAGAAGGATTGTGTTAGCCTCCATTGCCTTTGGCATTTTAAAAAAATACACCCGGAGCAGTAGAGAGTATAACAGAATTGAATAAAACTTTTGTATAACGCAACAATTAACATTTATTCTCCATTTACAAGTGAAGAAAAGCATTACTTCTTAGTCCAAAACGTCTTACTTGAAGAGAGGAAGGTAACAAGTGTTAACTCAAGATTTATTTTGAGATGGTAGTTCGACCTAGCACTGTGTAAAACAGAACTACCATCTCAATATTATTGAGGCGTAAGTTATTAACAATTCTCGACCTAGCCTGTGCAGACAAAAGATTTTGAAGCATCAGTTGGAGATCTTTAATGATTCAAATCCACCATAACGTTGAGAGATTTACGGTTTTTTTTCTCTCTCAATCGTTTTCTCCAACTTAAACATTTTTTCCCCTCATATCTCATTCGATTTTCTAAGTTTTTAATTTATCATTCTGGCGTTTCCTCTTAGAGGGTCAGACGGTAAGGCCTTAAGGAAAATTTTAGCAATTTTCTTTTTTTTTCACCCGCCCGTTTCATTGATTAAAAAACGTTTCCTCTGAAATTTATCCTACGATTTTGTTGTACGCGAAATTTACGAGCTAGCAAATTCTTAGCTGTTAAACAATCATCCTTTTAAAATCTTAACGTGTTTTGCACATAATCAAGTTCGCATGCAACATCTCATCACTACAGACGCTCATTTTAAAGTCGTCAATTGCTAGCAGTTAAAAAACTCAACAGCAAAGACATAGTTGTAAACACACCAAGACTTACGTCGCCTGATGATGATTTAATGACAATAATTGAAATTACCTGTGATGAAAGAAAGAAA
>OY744534.1:59852750-59890250 GCA_963556195.1 Sepiola atlantica
CCTCCTCGCCGGCCGATTGCTAACATCACCGCCGTCCCCAACTTCGGCCGTCATACGATGCAACAGGACAGGCCGAGCGTCACACAGATGACGATGACAACAATGGTGATGATGATGCTGATAGATGAAAAGGAGGAACAAGCAGCCACCTTGTAGCAACAGGCTGACAATGAAAACGAGAGAAGGGGACGCTTAGCATAGCAGGGAATGTTGACCTCTCCCCTCAACCCACACTGCTTAATGGCGAAGAAAATAAAATTTCCAAACAACATTTAGTACACAACTAATTTTTAAACCAAAAGAGCAAATACCCTTTTGCCTCAAGAAATAATTAAAAAAGAACTGGACCGCTAAGAAAAAATTAGAGTTTTAATTAAAATATAGTGTTTGGGCGAGTTTCAGTTTACGTAAAAAAAAAAGCATGACAAAATTTGTGAAGG
Source organism: Sepiola atlantica (assembly GCA_963556195.1). NCBI lineage: Eukaryota > Metazoa > Mollusca > Cephalopoda > Sepiida > Sepiolidae > Sepiola > Sepiola atlantica. The sequence goes on from OY744534.1 coordinate 59,853,191, forward strand.
AAATAAGATGCTAATTCAAAAAAATTCAGGATTGATGAATCCAGTTTTTGATGCTAACCACAAAAACGATTATTAGCTCTTGATTCATTGAGCAGTATCCACCCGACGTTGTTCGTTAGTACTTTTACTTGCAATTTTTTTCTTCTTTTTTAAACTATGCTATTTTTTTTTTGTGTTTTAAATAAAGGGAGGGAACTCTGTATGAACAAATTACGTCCCTTTTTAAGAATATGCATTGGCAGCAGCTGCTAATAAGTCAAGTAACACTGTTGTATCGCCTCGGTGGTTAATTGCTATTAGCATACAACCTTTCTTTTCTCTGTATCTTGGTCATTAATTTTACGCTCAAGTCATAACATTTTTTTTTGGTAAACAGGAAAAGAAGATTAAGGCCATCTGTCAAGATCGCAAGCTTTGTTTTATTCTAAAAGACATTTTTCTTTCCTATTTAGTTGTTCAGATGAGTTATTTGTTCAGCTGAAGTCAAACCAATTAAGATAAATAAATATATATATATATATATATATATATATATATATATATATATATATATATATATATATATATATATATATATATAATTACTATTTCAGAAAAAAATATTTATATTATAAAATAATATATTCATTGTACATTTTTCTGTATTTACTTCAACAGTGCTCAATATATGAGTAGAGCTTAGTAGTAGCAAGTAAGCTATACAGAATTCATTTTATTCCCGAAGGAAATCACCAGGCTAAATGCATGGATTTTCTCTGCATCTATATGAACATGTCGCGTGTGGAAGTGAGAACGTAAGAAGGCGAACAAAAATCAAACTCGAAAAACACAAAAGTGATAATTTTTCTTTTTTTGCAATGTCTATATTATGCCAGTACTCAACTGAAATAAACGATTGTTTCAAACTTAGAACGATCGATTACCTCGTCTTTAAGAGATATTTTCAAAGTTAAATAGATTAAAAATATTCTCAAAATTTATCGGAGACATACTTACAAATAGCATTGGAAGAGAAATGTATGGAATTATTAGGAACTTGCTGTACCTACTCGGCGTTGCCCGAGGGTGGCGCCGGGAAACCGGATGTAGAATCGGTACAAGTCCAGGATGATAATACGACAAAATTTTGAAAGGTTACAAAGTAACTCATTTTTTTCTCAACTAATAACTAACAAAAGATGAAATTGTTGACTTGTTTACAAAGAAACGGAAATGCAGTATTGTGAATTTAATTTCGTTAATGAATATTTTTTGTAAATAGGATTGTTTTTAAATTTGCATTTATTTACAGTATTTCATTTCAATAAATAATCGATACATATTTATATATATATATATATATATATATATATATATATTGACTACGAGCACCAAAAATGTATATACTACTACTACTCCTAAAACAAAAGAACTCTCTCTCTCTCTCTCTCTCTCTCTCTCTCTCTCTCTCTCTCTCTCTCTCTCTTTATATATATAATTATTACTATTTCATGTATCCACATAAAATTTTAGCCTGAAGATTCCCCCGGGGATGAAACGCGGGAGCATCTGTGTAGTTTAATTACCATAAATATATTTTCATAGCTTACTATATATATATATATATATATATATATATATATATATATATATATATATATATATATATATATACGTAGATTATTTGTTTTTGTTTTTGGCGATAGCGACCAGTGTTTTTACGGTGAGTTTTTATTTTTCGCTATCCTAAGCGTTTTGTTTTTATTATTTAAGAATATCCCTGCCCGGTGAGGCATGCTGATGATGGCTTATAGCGAGAAACGACCCTCCATGTCTAACTTTTGTGCACGCAAAAAATTAATTTGTTAATTCATTATAAAAAAAATCTGTATACAATAAATTGGTTTATAAATTAATTACTTAATTAAAACAAAATATAATATATATATTTACTAACAATTCATCGCTTATTAAGGTCCAAAGGCCATTCGAGGATAATGAGTTTGTCAGGTGGATGTTGAGACAACATCGTGATAACGATGGTTGTAACTGGTCAGAATTTGATTATTTAAGAGGACGGCTCAACAAGAATTTGTTTACATTGGACTTTAAAACAACCATGTTGTAGTCGGCTAGGAAGTAGCCCCGTGGTATTGTGTTCGCCAGACGGGCAGTTCTAGGGAAGAAACTTTGCTCATGGAAGTTTTGTTTAGTTTTAGATACACAGACGGAGAAAAGGGAAATTATTGACAGTGGTTGTAGCGAGACGAGTGTATTAACACTAATACATATCAAGGGAGATAGACAACCTAAGAGAGACCCTCTACTGAAACAACTATCCAGAGAGCATGCCATCAGCTCCGTGAAATCTGGATCAAACATCGAAGGACACCACTCACCCTTTTGTGAATGTGTTGAATTAACAGGTGACCTTATTTTAGCATGTGCGAGCTTAGAATATATTTTTTTCTATTTATCTTATTATTCGTTGCTACTGGAAATGTTGATTTATTTTATTTTTTGACTTATTTTATTTATTTGTTATGCATATAGTTATCCTAGAGTAAAGATTATTCTATGTTTACAGTTGGTTCTTATTTCGCTTCTAAAGTCCAGTCAAAGTCTAATCCCCCTCATTCACCGCTCATCAATCATAAAACATATTCCTAGTTCTATCGAACGTAGGCTCAGCAATAACTCTAGCAACGAACAGCATTGAACAAAATCAATATGTAATAATACAAATAAAACCTCCACCGAAATAATTATCCAGAGAGCATGACATCAGCTCTGTGAAATCTGGATCAAACATCAAAGGACACCACTCGAAAACTCACCACAGTCTTTCTACCAAATATGAAGGGCATGTCTGAAAAAAGGATATGTAATCCATACGACATCAGAACAGTATTCAAGAGCGATTAAACTCTGTGAAAACATCCTGTCTGAATCAAGCCTCCCACAGAAAACAGGACGACCAAGAACTGTATGTGGCATTACACGTAAATATATTGCTTAACAATCAGTTCTTTGTGACAATCTTCTGTAGGTTGATGGTTTAATCTTTACAATAGGTGATAATAAATAATAATGACATGAAGTTAACACTTCTACCCATTCATAACTCTCGCTTCCCTTATTTTGTCCTCTTTTTTTTAAAACTTAGTTCACCTCAAACAAGGCAAGTTGCCATTGTAGATGTAAGGGGTTATTGAGAATTAGGGTGAAAGTTTTTTGGGGTCATCCTAAATTGGGAGCTGTGCAGCGAGATGCTTGTTCACATTAGTTTTAAATTTCTGCATGTCAGTACAGTCGGGGAAACTGGGAGCGAGGAGGGAGTTCCAAAGGCCGGCAGCTCGAGGAAAGAAGCTATTGGAGTAGAAAGCTCTCTGGCATCTGGGGACCTCCACAGTTAATGGATGATATTTATCTGATTGTCTGGTCAGTTAAGTGTATTTATGTCGAGAGAGCACCAGAACAGCAATTCCATCGGAGCACATTCCATTGAAGTACTTGTAAAACAAGCACAAGGATGCAGCATTGCGGCGATGGGACAGGGACTGGAGCTTGGTGGATAGAGAAGGACCTATCAGATTAGAAACTCTTTTTTTAGACCTTGTCTAAGAGGGAGAGACTGGTGGATGGTGCACCAGCTCAGATGTGACAATACTCCATGCATAGGCGGATGCTGGCTTTGTAGAGATATAAGATACTGTCAGGTGTGAAAATTTTTCTAGCACGGTAAAGAGAGCCCACCTTCTTTTCAGCAGCCTTGGCAATGTCTTCTATCTATTTGGTCCAATTCATGTTACCTATGAATATTAGGCCGAGGAGTTGGAACGTTGGGCTCTCAGGTAGTCCTTACATTCCATGTGCAATGTTTCTGACAAAGGGTAAAGAATTGCTGTTTTCTGGGTTGGAATCTATCCATCTAACACTTATCGTTGACTGTTTTTTTACCTTGAAGTAGTATTTTTTTTAGCTCCTTACATCAAGTGGCTTGATGAAACGCGGAAGCCCCTGTGTAGCTTAATTGCCATAAATATATTTTCATAATTTACTACCTAGCTCTACCCACGTATTTAGCACTGTTAAAGTAAATACTGAAAATCGATACATAAAAAATTATATCTCCTTATAACATTTTATGTGGATACATAAAATAATATATATATATATATATATATATATATATATATATATTTTAAGAAAATTTACCAGAACTGTTCAATGTAAAAGCCTGATGAATGTTAACATTTAACAACAGATCATATATAAGTAAACAATGGTACTTTAAATTCCAACGATAGTCTTTATTCATATTTTTACTTGCCGAATTAAAAAAAAAATATGGCCGGTTTTCTATGAATGGATTTTATGGTTCCTTTAGTGAACGGTTTTCTGTGGGAAATGCATAAAAAAAGAGTTGGGATTTTTTGGGATTTTTTGGGGGTGCTTGAGGATTTTTCTCTGGAAGTGATTTTCTGATGAGCTGCATGAGCGAAAGATCCCGGTAATTATGTGTTTATTCCTAGTTGTGCGTTTCTACATTAAATTTTCTTTTAAATTTTAACAAGTAGAAATATGAATAAAGACTTGGTCATTGGAATTTAAATACCATATTATTAAAGTGAAATATTTTAATACATTCTAATGCGTGCTTCAAAGATGTTGGCAATTTCCTTACTTAAAAAAGCGCCAATCTGCGCATAACATCGCCAGGACTACACTTATCCTAACATCTTTAAGAAATTGACGTCTCTTTCTGCTCATATTGTGATTCGACCCCTCGGGGTTAATACCATGAGGAGGAAGAAAAGAAGAAAAAAACAAACTATAAGACAGTCTCGCCTGACAAAGTTGTTCTACAACGAAAGCTTGAAAAAAAAAATTAAATAAATGAATTTTTCATTTAAATTGCACGATTGTTGATTTTCAAAATATTTCATTTTAATACATTCTAATGCGTGCTTCAAAGATGTTAATTTCCTTACTATATATATATATATATATATATATATATATACTATTTGATATTGTTTATTATCTATGTACGTTACGTTTCGTCTTTTTTCAATTGGGACTCATCAGCATAGAGATATGACTATTAACTACTGGTCATGCGATTCGAAACCCCGGATTACAAGTAGTTTTCAACTTAAATCCGACATCTTTAACCACTGGGCCAATTGTAAACAGCGAATAAACGATGATAATTTTAACACGTTATCGGCGGGCTTAACGACCAGAGTGTTCTAGTTCTTTTTTTAAGGGAACGAACGATGCATTATAAAACTAGTGACGTCAAGCTGTGTTAATACTACCATTACAGTGCTCTACTTTTTCGAGGAGCGACAAATAATAATATTTGTTATTGTTTATTATCCATGTACGTTTACGTTTCGTCCTTTTTCAATCGGGACTCATCAGCACAGAGATATGACTATTCACTACCGGTCATGCGATTCGAAACCCCGGATTACAAGTATTTTTCAATATATATATATATATACCTATTGGTCTTTATTCTAGAGTGGAGAATGAATAGAAACCTAGTTTTTAATCTCGTGGATCAAATTGCAGTGGGAAAAGTTATTATCCTTTTAATAAATTATGACTATTTGCAATCGATAGTTCCCTTGATCCTGGCTCAAGAAAACAAATTCACTGATTATAAGAACACAAAATTGAGTTTCGTGTTCTGCCCATGAGAATTCCGTGCTGGTTTCTGTGATTAACATGATCGCCTTCGACTTTACCAAGATTCCTTAGAAATCCTTTCGGATCAATACATTCTTGTCAAAGTCTATTAGTGCCAAAGACGAACATGCTTGAAATCCTTTCTTTATCTCCACACTGGAAAGACAATGAGAATCTTTGTTCGAGCACTGGTAAATTATGTTAATATTAATGGGACGATTTTATCACTAAAACCATTTCATACCAAGTAACAATAATTGGTATTCTTGAGGTACGCCCGTACAAACTGCACGTTTAGTGATGAAAATATGATAAAAGTTAACGTACGTGTGTCCGGCTCGGTTAAATAATCATGTATTCAAATTAATGTCATCAGCAAAGAAAGGAAAGCTTATACCACTGTCAACTAAGGGAAGAATCTATCAGGCATGTGTACACAGTACATTGATGTATGGAAGTGAAACCTGGCCATTGAGGGTTAAAGACATGCGTTGCATGAAGATAAATGATATGAGAATGATATGATGGATGTGTAATGTGATCCTTAAAGATCGGCTTAGTTCTAATGACCTCAGAGGAAGATTTCATTTGGAGAAAATAGGGAGATGTGGGCAGAAGAGTAGACGTCTAAGGTATGGTCATGTTGAAAGAATGGATGATAATTCTTGGGTTAGTAGATGTAGAACAGTTGAGGTAGCAGGTTGGTTCACAGGGGAAGGCCAAGGAAAACATGGGAGAAAGTGATAAAAAGAGACCCGAGGGAAAGAGGAATTAATAAAATCCTGGACAGAGATAGGTTTCTTTGGGAGCCAATTTCTTAAAGCCGTCCAACACATGCCAGCATGGAAAACATACGTTAGACCGAATATGATGAATAATGAAAAAGAAAAGAATGATCCTGCATGTAAACTTAATTTTCATGAGCAAAGGAGAGGAGGCTTAATCTTAATAACTAATAATCTATCTATATATAATAAAAGTGAACGTATGTGTGTCGGGCACGCTTCGCGGTATTGAGAGAGGAGAGAGAGAGAGAGCTTAAGTTTAAGATAGCAATAGCAGTAGTTTTGCCTTCTTTTTCTTATCGATTAGTTTCGTTTCATTGATTTCAAGTAGTGAATCGGAATTGCGAAGCGATAGCGAATGGGAGAAGCCAGCTAGTTTAAAATATATGCGTGACAGATGAACCGACAGACAGAGGCTCTTATACATTTAAGATATGTTGCAGTTCTTCTTTTTTTCCTTACCTCAAACAAAGTATATTATCACTGAAGCATAAGGAGCTATAGTGGAAGGGCCAAAATTTAGGGGGGGAGGGGGTCAACCTGGGTGATGAGTTGGGCAGCAAAATGTTTGTTCACATTACATTTAAATTTCTGCATGGTGGTACTGTCGGGGAAACAGGGAGCAAGAAGGGAATTCCAAAGGCATGCGGTATGAGGAAAGTCGACGGACAGAGCTATTTAAAATAGGATGCATAGATTCACTATGCACAATTAGTGATGATAATGCTATTTCAAACTGAAACATGACCAAACGACGGGCGGAATCTTTAGAGAGATATGAGGACACATCTAAACAAAGAACAGGTACAAATATAAGACTTGTAATCAATTAGAAAGTGGACCTTGGGTTTACTTTCGGCAGCCTCGTAACTCTCACTTCTCTTATTTTGTCCTTTAGTCCTCACATTCCATGAGCGATGTTTCTGACAAAGGAGGAAGAATTGCTGTTTTCTGCATATATTCGCCAGGTAGTTTTTTTAATTCTTTTTCATGAGCCCAGTAGCTCCTATGATTACTGGAATAGTGGAGATCTTCCTAAGATTCCAGTTTCTTTTCATGTCGTACATGAGACCTTATTGTCTTTTTCTCTTTCCAATTTGTTGTTTTCAACTTTCTTTTTCATTCAATGGTTTTTTTTATCGCACTTGAAAGACGAAAAAGATAATTGGAAAGAGAAGACGACGAAAAAAAAAGAATAAAATCTTTGCTTAATTCCCGAAATTGTGGTCGGCCATTTTAAAAAGTCACGTTTAAACTATCGGCTATCAAACGAAATATTAAAATACAATAAAAGTATTTTGAAATAGTTTAAAACACAAAAAAAAACTAATCCAGGTAGGTAGAAAAGTAACTTTTATTGCCTTTGGTAACAGTTATTTGTTGTCTAATTATTATTTTTACACCCCTTTTTCTGTTAACTATTCTTGACTATCGCCGCATTATCTTTAGGGAGTTTTCAATGATTTAAGCCGCAGACAGTCACTGTTTAAAAAAATGTTAAATACATAATAAAGCTTACATTCACATTGACTAAAATAAAATGGACTCCGATGATGAAAAAAAACCCACTGCTATGCTCTAATTTAATAACGAAAAATTAAAAAGAAAAAAGTTGCCACTCATTTTCTCTCACATTATTTTGGATATATTTTCTCCATCTCTACCCTCACATTATTTTGGATATATTTTCTCCATCTCTACCCTCACATTATTTTGGATATATTTTCTCCATCTCTACCCTCACATTATTTTGGATATATTTTCTCCATCTCTACCCTCACATTATTTTGGATATATTTTCTCCATCTCTACCCTCACATTATTTTGGATATATTTTCTCCATCTCTACCCTCACATTATTTTGGATATATTTTCTCCATCTCTACCCTCACATTATTTTGGATATATTTTCTCCATCTCTACCCTCACATTATTTTGGATATATTTTCTCCATCTCTACCCTCACATTATTTTGGATATATTTTCTCCATCTCTACCCTCACATTATTTTGGATATATTTTCTCCATCTCTACCCTCACATTATTTTGGATATATTTTCTCCATCTCTACCCTCACATTATTTTGGATATATTTTCTCCATCTCTACCCTCACATTATTTTGGATATATTTTCTCCATCTCTACCCTCACATTATTTTGGATATATTTTCTCCATCTCTACCCTCACATTATTTTGGATATATTTTCTCCATCTCTACCCTCACATTATTTTGGATATATTTTCTCCATCTCTACCCTCACATGTATATTTTTGAATTTTAAACAAATTATTTTCTTTGACTCTCAGAAATGACCCCTTACTTATTTGTAATATTCTTTCATAATTAATAACAACTTTCTTTTATCTTGAGTTTCATACATCTGATGAAAGGATACATTTTACAGAAACGTCACATTAACTGAATAAAGCCGATTTCATATTAATCAAAGATTTTTATAATCATTATTTGTGTTTTATATGCATATGTATATATTATTTATTTAATCACTAAGAGTTCTCACAGATCATTATCAGTGATCGCTCACTGGCCACAACACGTGGTTTCTCCTGGAGTCTGAGCGACAAGAAGTCTCACCAGATTTTCAGTACTCTTTTAATAATCGTTGCAAATCACTTTGCGTTCTAGCAACAGCCATTAACCATTGACGGACATTGTTTTTTTCGGCTCTTGTATAGATCGGGTATACGGCGAAATTTATTTTAGAAGAGTTCCAATGGTGTAAGGGGCAGATAACTCTCTCTTTTTTTAGTCCGCAATGTATCCGAAAATGGAAAATATCCATTTCTTAAATAAGAAGTCATGCAAATTCAATTAATAGAACATTTTTCGAAGAAATAACAATTTGAGAAAATCAACAGTATATTGATAGAACATTTATTGAAGAAAATAGAATTTGGGAAAATCAACAGTATATTTCATTTCAAAACCAGCAAAACGACAGTCCTATTGTTTTGATTAACATATTTTTTTTTTTTTTTTTATAGTTTAAAATATTAAATTATCGCAGATATTTTTTATTATTGGGATTAATGTGGCGGTATCTCTGGACGGGACCGTCAGTAAAAAAGCCGATTTAGTGCCACTTTCATAGCCTCCAAAAACCCAAAGTTGTCGTGGAATACAGCCGGTATTATATTTACAGCGTGAAATTATGTACAAAAAAAAAAGAGAGTTGTCTGCCCCTTCTTACACAATTGAAACTGTGTACTCGATCTATACAAGAGCCTTTTTTTCTTCTGAAATTTGAGTGACAAAAACCAACTGATGTATCACAGGCGTTTTATTTGTTTTTTGGGGGGAGGGAGTGGAGGTTATAGTATTGTTTTATGTCTTTAACTCAAGTAATCTCAACTGCCTTGTGTTCTATTATAATTATCTATATATTTTGGGGGGGAGCAAGTGGAGGTTATAGTATTGTTTTATGTCTTTAACTCAAGTAATCTCAACTGCCTTGTGTTCTATTATAATTATCTATATATTTTTGGGGGGGAGCGAGTGGAGGTTATAGTATTGTTTTATGTCTTTAACTCAAGTAATCTCAACTGCCTTGTGTTCTATTATAATTATCTATATATTTTTTGGGGGGGAGCGAGTGGAGGTTATAGTATTGTTTTATGTCTTTAACTCAAGTAATCTCAACTGCCTTGTGTTCTATTATAATTATCTATATATTTTTTGGGGGGGAGCGAGTGGAGGTTATAGTATTGTTTTATGTCTTTAACTCAAGTAATCTCAACTGCCTTGTGTTCTATTATAATTATCTATATATTTTTTGGGGGGAGCGAGTGGAGGTTATAGTATTGTTTTATGTCTTTAACTCAAGTAATCTCAACTGCCTTGTGTTCTATTATAATTATCTATATATTTTTGGGGGGGAGCGAGTGGAGGTTATAGTATTGTTTTATGTCTTTAACTCAAGTAATCTCAACTGCCTTGTGTTCTATTATAATTATCTATATATTTTTGGGGGGGGGAGCGAGTGGAGGTTATAGTATTGTTTTATGTCTTTAACTCAAGTAATCTCAACTGCCTTGTGTTCTATTATAATTATCTATATATTTTTTGGGGGGAGCGAGTGGAGGTTATAGTATTGTTTTATGTCTTTAACTCAAGTAATCTCAACTGCCTTGTGTTCTATTATAATTATCTATATATTTTTTGGGGGGAGCGAGTGGAGGTTATAGTATTGTTTTATGTCTTTAACTCAAGTAATCTCAACTGCCTTGTGTTCTATTATAATTATCTATATATTTTTTGGGGGGGAGCGAGTGGAGGTTATAGTATTGTTTTATGTCTTTAACTCAAGTAATCTCAACTGCCTTGTGTTCTATTATAATTATCTATATATTTTTTGGGGGGAGCGAGTGGAGGTTATAGTATTGTTTTATGTCTTTAACTCAAGTAATCTCAACTGCCTTGTGTTCTATTATAATTATCTATATATTTTTGGGGGGGAGCGAGTGGAGGTTATAGTATTGTTTTATGTCTTTAACTCAAGTAATCTCAACTGCCTTGTGTTCTATTATAATTATCTATATATTTTTGGGGGGGGGAGCGAGTGGAGGTTATAGTATTGTTTTATGTCTTTAACTCAAGTAATCTCAACTGCCTTGTGTTCTATTATAATTATCTATATATTTTTTGGGGGGAGCGAGTGGAGGTTATAGTATTGTTTTATGTCTTTAACTCAAGTAATCTCAACTGCCTTGTGTTCTATTATAATTATCTATATATTTTTTGGGGGGAGCGAGTGGAGGTTATAGTATTGTTTTATGTCTTTAACTCAAGTAATCTCAACTGCCTTGTGTTCTATTATAATTATCTATATATTTTTTGGGGGGGAGCGAGTGGAGGTTATAGTATTGTTTTATGTCTTTAACTCAAGTAATCTCAACTGCCTTGTGTTCTATTATAATTATCTATATATTTTTTGGGGGGAGCGAGTGGAGGTTATAGTATTGTTTTATGTCTTTAACTCAAGTAATCTCAACTGCCTTGTGTTCTATTATAATTATCTATATATTTTTTGGGGGGAGCGAGTGGAGGTTATAGTATTGTTTTATGTCTTTAACTCAAGTAATCTCAACTGCTTTGTGTTCTATTATAATTATCTATATATTTTTTGGGGGGGAGCGAGTGGAGGTTATAGTATTGTTTTATGTCTTTAACTCAAGTAATCTCAACTGCCTTGTGTTCTATTATAATTATCTATATATTTTTTGGGGGGAGCGAGTGGAGGTTATAGTATTGTTTTATGTCTTTAACTCAAGTAATCTCAACTGCCTTGTGTTCTATTATAGCTATCTATATATTTTGGGGGGGGAGGGAGTGGAGGTTATAGTATTGTTTTATGTCTTTAACTCAAGTAATATCAACTGCTTTGTGTTCTATTATAATTATCTATATATTTTTTTGGGGGGAGCGAGTGGAGGTTATAGTATTGTTTTATGTCTTTAACTCAAGTAATCTCAACTGCCTTGTGTTCTATTATAATTATCTATATATTTTTTGGGGGGAGCGAGTGGAGGTTATAGTATTGTTTTATGTCTTTAACTCAAGTAATCTCAACTGCCTTGTGTTCTATTATAATTATCTATATATTTTTTTGGGGGGAGCGAGTGGAGGTTATAGTATTGTTTTATGTCTTTAACTCAAGTAATCTCAACTGCCTTGTGTTCTATTATAATTATCTATATATTTTTTGGGGGGAGCGAGTGGAGGTTATAGTATTGTTTTATGTCTTTAACTCAAGTAATCTCAACTGCTTTGTGTTCTATTATAATTATCTATATATTTTTTTGGGGGGAGCGAGTGGAGGTTATAGTATTGTTTTATGTCTTTAACTCAAGTAATCTCAACTGCCTTGTGTTCTATTATAATTATCTATATATTTTTTGGGGGGAGCGAGTGGAGGTTATAGTATTGTTTTATGTCTTTAACTCAAGTAATCTCAACTGCCTTGTGTTCTATTATAATTATCTATATATTTTTTGGGGGGAGCGAGTGGAGGTTATAGTATTGTTTTATGTCTTTAACTCAAGTAATCTCAACTGCTTTGTGTTCTATTATAATTATCTATATATTTTTGGGGGGGGAGCGAGTGGAGGTTATAGTATTGTTTTATGTCTTTAACTCAAGTAATCTCAACTGCCTTGTGTTCTATTATAATTATCTATATATTTTTTGGGGGGAGCGAGTGGAGGTTATAGTATTGTTTTATGTCTTTAACTCAAGTAATCTCAACTGCTTTGTGTTCTATTATAATTATCTATATATTTTTTGGGGGGAGCGAGTGGAGGTTATAGTATTGTTTTATGTCTTTAACTCAAGTAATCTCAACTGCCTTGTGTTCTATTATAGCTATCTATATATTTTTGGGGGGGAGGGAGTGGAGGTTATAGTATTGTTTTATGTCTTTAACTCAAGTAATCTCAACTGCTTTGTGTTCTATTATAATTATCTATATATTTTTTTGGGGGGAGCGAGTGGAGGTTATAGTATTGTTTTATGTCTTTAACTCAAGTAATCTCAACTGCCTTGTATTCTATTATAATTATCTATATATTTTTTGGGGGGAGCGAGTGGAGGTTATAGTATTGTTTTATGTCTTTAACTCAAGTAATCTCAACTGCTTTGTGTTCTATTATAATTATCTATATATTTTTTGGGGGGAGCGAGTGGAGGTTATAGTATTGTTTTATGTCTTTAACTCAAGTAATCTCAACTGCCTTGTGTTCTATTATAATTATCTATATATTTTTTGGGGGGAGCGAGTGGAGGTTATAGTATTGTTTTATGTCTTTAACTCAAGTAATCTCAACTGCCTTGTGTTCTATTATAGCTATCTATATATTTTTTGGGGGGAGCGAGTGGAGGTTATAGTATTGTTTTATGTCTTTAACTCAAGTAATCTCAACTGCCTTGTGTTCTATTATAGCTATCTATATATTTTTTGGGGGGAGCGAGTGGAGGTTATAGTATTGTTTTATGTCTTTAACTCAAGTAATCTCAACTGCCTTGTGTTCTATTATAATTATCTATATATTTTTGGGGGGGAGCGAGTGGAGGTTATAGTATTGTTTTATGTCTTTAACTCAAGTAATCTCAACTGCCTTGTGTTCTATTATAATTATCTATATATTTTTGGGGGGGAGCGAGTGGAGGTTATAGTATTGTTTTATGTCTTTAACTCAAGTAATCTCAACTGCCTTGTGTTCTATTATAATTATCTATATATTTTTGGGGGGGAGCGAGTGGAGGTTATAGTATTGTTTTATGTCTTTAACTCAAGTAATCTCAACTGCCTTGTGTTCTATTATAATTATCTATATATTTTTGGGGGGGAGCGAGTGGAGGTTATAGTATTGTTTTATGTCTTTAACTCAAGTAATCTCAACTGCCTTGTGTTCTATTATAATTATCTATATATTTTTTGCGGGGAGGGAGTGGAGGTTATAGTATTGTTTTATGTCTTTAACTCAAGTAATCTCAACTGCCTTGTGTTCTATTATAATTATCTATATATTTTTTGGGGGGAGCGAGTGGAGGTTATAGTATTGTTTTATGTCTTTAACTCAAGTAATCTCAACTGCCTTGTGTTCTATTATAATTATCTATATATTTTTGGGGGGGAGCGAGTGGAGGTTATAGTATTGTTTTATGTCTTTAACTCAAGTAATCTCAACTGCCTTGTGTTCTATTATAATTATCTATATATTTTTGGGGGGGAGGGAGTGGAGGTCATAGTATTGTTTTATGTCTTTAACTCAAGTAATCTCAACTGCTTTGTGTTCTATTATAATTATCTATATATTTTTTGCGGGGAGGGAGTGGAGGTTATAGTATTGTTTTATGTCTTTAACTCAAGTAATCTCAACTGCCTTGTGTTCTATTATAATTATCTATATATTTTTTTGGGGGAGCGAGTGGAGGTTATAGTATTGTTTTATGTCTTTAACTCAAGTAATCTCAACTGCTTTGTGTCCTATTATAATTATCTATATATTTTTTGGGGGGAGCGAGTGGAGGTTATAGTATTGTTTTATGTCTTTAACTCAAGTAATCTCAACTGCCTTGTGTTCTATTATAACTATCTATATATTTTTTGGGGGGGAGGGAGTGGAGGTTATAGTATTGTTTTATGTCTTTAACTCAAGTAATCTCAACTGCCTTGTGTTCTATTATAGCTATCTATATTTTTTTTGGGGGGGGGAGGGAGTGGAGGTTATAGTATTGTTTTATGTCTTTAACTCAAGTAATCTCAACTGCCTTGTGTTCTATTATAACTATCTATATATTTTTTGGGGGGGAGGGAGTGGAGGTTATAGTATTGTTTTATGTCTTTAACTCAAGTAATCTCAACTGCTTTGTGTTCTATTATAATTATCTATATATTTTTTGGGGGGAGCGAGTGGAGGTTATAGTATTGTTTTATGTCTTTAACTCAAGTAATCTCAACTGCCTTGTGTTCTATTATAGCTATCTATATATTTTTTGGGGGGAGGGAGTGGAGGTTATAGTATTGTTTTATGTCTTTAACTCAAGTAATCTCAACTGCTTTGTGTTCTATTATAATTATCTATATATTTTTTGGGGGGGGAGCGAGTGGAGGTTATAGTATTGTTTTATGTCTTTAACTCAAGTAATCTCAACTGCCTTTTGTTCTATTATAATTATCTATATATTTTTGGGGGGGAGCGAGTGGAGGTTATAGTATTGTTTTATGTCTTTAACTCAAGTAATCTCAACTGCTTTGTGTTCTATTATAATTATCTATATATTTTTTTGGGGGGGAGCAAGTGGAGGTTATAGTATTGTTTTATGTCTTTAACTCAAGTAATCTCAACTGCCTTGTGTTCTATTATAATTATCTATATATTTTTTGGGGGGAGCGAGTGGAGGTTATAGTATTGTTTTATGTCTTTAACTCAAGTAATCTCAACTGCCTTGTGTTCTATTATAATTATCTATATATTTTTTGGGGGGAGCGAGTGGAGGTTATAGTATTGTTTTATGTCTTTAACTCAAGTAATCTCAACTGCCTTGTGTTCTATTATAGCTATCTATATATTTTTTGGGGGGTGGGAGTGGAGGTTATAGTATTGTTTTATGTCTTTAACTCAAGTAATCTCAACTGCTTTGTGTTCTATTATAATTATCTATATATTTTTGGGGGGGAGCGAGTGGAGGTTATAGTATTGTTTTATGTCTTTAACTCAAGTAATCTCAACTGCCTTGTGTTCTATTATAGCTATCTATATATTTTTTGGGGGGAGGGAGTGGAGGTTATAGTATTGTTTTATGTCTTTAACTCAAGTAATCTCAACTGCCTTGTGTTCTATTATAATTATCTATATATTTTTTGGGGGGAGCGAGTGGAGGTTATAGTATTGTTTTATGTCTTTAACTCAAGTAATCTCAACTGCCTTGTGTTCTATTATAATTATCTATATATTTTTTGGGGGATGCGAGTGGAGGTTATAGTATTGTTTTATGTCTTTAACTCAAGTAATCTCAACTGCCTTGTGTTCTATTATAACTATCTCTATATTTTTTTGGGGGGAGGGAGTGGAGGTTATAGTATTGTTTTATGTCTTTAACTCAAGTAATCTCAACTGCCTTGTGTTCTATTATAGCTATCTATATATTTTTTGGGGGGAGGGAGTGGAGGTTATAGTATTGTTTTATGTCTTTAACTCAAGTAATCTCAACTGCTTTGTGTTCTATTATAATTATCTATATATTTTTTTGGGGGGGAGGGAGTGGAGGTTATAGTATTGTTTTATGTCTTTAACTCAAGTAATCTCAACTGCCTTTTGTTCTATTATAATTATCTATATATTTTTTGGGGGGAGCGAGTGGAGGTTATAGTATTGTTTTATGTCTTTAACTCAAGTAATCTCAACTGCCTTGTGTTCTATTATAATTATCTATATATATTTTTTTTGGGGGGGGAGGGAGTGGAGGTTATAGTATTGTTTTATGTCTTTAACTCAAGTAATCTCAACTGCCTTGTGTTCTATTATAATTATCTATATATTTTTGGGGGGGAGCGAGTGGAGGTTATAGTATTGTTTTATGTCTTTAACTCAAGTAATCTCAACTGCTTTGTGTTCTATTATAATTATCTATATATTTTTTGGGGGGGAGCGAGTGGAGGTTATAGTATTGTTTTATGTCTTTAACTCAAGTAATCTCAACTGCCTTTTGTTCTATTATAATTATCTATATATTTTTTGGGGGGGAGCGAGTGGAGGTTATAGTATTGTTTTATGTCTTTAACTCAAGTAATCTCAACTGCCTTGTGTTCTATTATAATTATCTATATATTTTTTGGGGGGAGCGAGTGGAGGTTATAGTATTGTTTCATGTCTTTAACTCAAGTAATCTTAACTGCCTTGTGTTCTATTATAATTATCTATATATTTTTTTTGGGGGGGGGGGGAGGGAGTGGAGGTTATAGTATTGTTTTATGTCTTTAACTCAAGTAATCTCAACTGCCTTTTGTTCTATTATAATTATCTATATATTTTTTGGGGGGAGGGAGTGGAGGTTATAGTATTGTTTTATGTCTTTAACTCAAGTAATCTCAACTGCCTTGTGTTCTATTATAATTATCTATATATTAATACGATAGTGTGTGTGTTCGTGTGTCAAGCTTACATCAAAAGCTCTGCGCATGCGTGCCGCACCTAGATTTAGAAAAGCATTCAAGTGACCTAATTTTCGTAATTTATATTCAAGTATTTACCTTTGATGCAACGGTTAGCAACGTAGGATTTTGACGTCGGTTTTTGACGTCGCCCCGACTGGTTTATAGTTCGATCCCAACCAACCTCTATGATTTTTATTTCTACATTGAAGGGTGGGGAGGGAGGTAGGGAGGGGACGACCGGGAAGACACATATTAATACGATAGCGTGTGTGTTATTTTGTGTGTCACGCTCACATCAAAAGCAACGACCTTCCGAATCTTTGTATGCTACTCATGAATTGGAGCCAAATTTAATTTAATCTAAAGCATTTACAAAGTAAGGTTTAGTCGTCGAAATCGGAATTAGTCATCGATCAAATCGAGAAAAAAGTCTGATGGACGGACGGACACAAAACCGCTTTTATAGGTTAGGAACAAGATGATTAGCATTAAAAACATCATTTCGTGTAATTTACACAGGTCCCCGTAGTTATTATTATGATCATTATCATTATTATTATTATTATTATTATTATTAGTTTATTACACATGAGTCATTATTATCACTGGCAATAAGAAGTGGTGTTCCTTTGAGTCTGTATGACAAGTCTCTACAAATTTTCAGCACTCTCCACCTTTTTCGAAAACCATTGCAAATCACCTTGTGTTATTGCAACAGCTATTTACCATTGATAGTGACTGTTAGATTTTTCTGTAATTTGAATAGCAGTAAGCCTCCACAAGATTCCAGTACATTCCGCACTCTTCCAGTGGAGGTCTGGATGGTGCTCTTCCTCCTCGGTCTTTCCATCCTCCTTGACCATTACTATTGTTGCTTTTATTATTATTATTATTATTATTATTATTATTATTATTATTATTATTATTATTATTATTATTATTACTATTATTATTATTACTATTAGCAGCAGCAGAAATAATAATTTTTGCTAGTATATACAATGTAAGTGTTAGGTTTGCTAATGAACACCCCCCCCCCCAAAGAGAAGGTAATGTCTGGAAGGGTAGTATCATGACAACAGAACAGATACTACACTACCCCTCTCCCAGGGGAGGAGGTAATGCCTGGGAGGATAATCTTGTGACAACAGAACAGATATTACACTACCTCTCTCCGAGTTTCACCTTGAAAGATAGTACATTAGTCTGAAATAGTATAATAAACCGAATTGAGCATTAAAATATAATACAATAGGACATTAAAGGAAGTGATAGTATAGTTTTGGCTTCAGATAGACAGACACTCATTATCCATTAGTAATATAAGTACAGTAGTACATTAATAGAAGTGATAGTATAGTTTGGGCTTCAGACAAACATACCAAATCTCCATTAATAATAGAAGTAGAGTAGTACATTAATATAAGTAATAGTATAGTTTCGGCTTCAGGCAAACATACTGATTCTCCATTAATAATAGAAGTAATAGTATAGTTTGGGCTTCAGATAAAAGATACCAAATCTCCATTAGTAATAGAAGTATAGTAGTACATTAATATAAGTAATAGTATAGTTTGGGCTTCAGACAAACATACCGATTCTCCATTAATAATAGAAGTAGAGTAGTGCATTAATATAAGTAATAGTATAGGGTCGGCTTCAGACACAGATATTTTGTGATATTTATATATTATAGCCTTCAGTGTTTACTCCAATAAATTGTTTACTCCAATAAATTGTTTACTCTTTAAAATTCGTTTTTTTTTTATTCTAATCCCTTAGAAGTATGAAAGTAGTCATTTGCAGGAACAAGTTTAAAGTCTTTGCAGAATGTAGCTTATAAACTGATTAATATAAACTTATTAATATAAACTTATAAACTTATAAACTTATTTATATAAACTTATAGACGTAGTAATATAAACTTTTAAACTTATTAATATAAACTTATAAACTTATCAATATGAACTTATAAACTTATTAATATAAACTTTTAAACTTATTAATATAAACTTTTAAACTTATTAATATAAACTTATTAATATAAACGTATTAATATAAACGTATTAATATAAACTCATTAATATAAATGAATAAAATTTAATCTTGACCAATCATGAGATTTACAGTCATCTTTTCTTCCTCTGATTTTATCACTCAACTTTTATCTTCTGTTGACTTCCTGAATCTTTGTTTTATTATTCTCACGAGAAGAATTAAAGCTGAAAGTATTGTCGTAGTCATGTTATGTGGCTCTTGGGGAAAACAAACAGGACCGTCTAAGAAAGAATCAGTAATGAATCATATGGACAGAAGCATAGAGAGAAAACCAGACAGCAAACAAGAAGACAATAAACGCGGTCGCATCAATCCTGTTGGCATGTTAGGTTCTCAAAAAAAAAAATGATTGGATGTGTCCTCAAGTCAAAAGAATCTCTATTTAGATGAAGTGCGGCCACTTATTGCATTCTGTCTAGAGAAATGCTCAACAATTATGTAAATCAAACAAGAATGCAACAAGCCTGTTACTCTTATTTGCATGTAAGATTCTTTACAAGTCGATATGTCTTCGGGATAAAAGTACTTATATCTATAATGCAGTTGTTAGACGAGCTAATTGAGGGGGAGAACGAGGACTCTGCCCTTCTCCAAACTGAGTCGATAGATGACGTCAGAGCCGGAAGAGGTTCAAGTGACTTCCGCTTCCATTTTATTTGCTTGTAAGATTCGCAACAAAACAATTGGATATTTAGCTGCAGTTGTTAGATACTGTAATTGACGTCAGAGTCGGAAGAGAGTGGAGTGACTTTCATTTCCATTTTTCTCTCTCTCTCTCTTTTCTCTTGGATTTCAGTGGAGAGAGACACGTTTTCTGATGGTCAGTATCTAGACAATTGAGGGTGCATCCCCCCTTCTCATGAGTACTTGAAAACGACCACATTCTACTGCTTTTATTAATAAACGATGCGAACCATAAGAACAGGAGTTCCTATTTACTTGTCTCCTCACGGGGACAATGTTGACATAAGGTCGGTTTCTAATGTGGGGAAAATCCAGCTCCATAAAAAGAGGCACTCTGGATTGGGGCAAAAGTAAAAAAAATGACTCGGTCTAGAATAATTTTTTCCTTCACTCAAAGAGGTCCAGAAAAGAGGAAGTGTAGTATCAGAACAGATACTACACTTTGCTCCTAGCTAAAAAGGTAAGGAATTACAGGTGTTATTGTTTCTTTGAAAGCATTTATTTTCAGAGTGACAAGCGCATGCTGTTTTAATCCAAGATGGCAGGCTAGAAGAATCAGATTACAACTAGATCATCATCGTTGTCTTCATCAGATAAGTCATTGGAGCAAGCGGTCTATTCGCACTTGGCTGCCCGTGCGATGTAACACAGTCTGGCAAAAAGACGTTTTTTATCCAAGAAATAAGACATCTAAACCGAAATATTGTGAAAAAGTCAGATAGTTTAGCAATGCAGTCATAAGGTAGTCACTGCTTTTTGCATGGAATATTCTGAACAAAATAATAGGACATGTTTCGGGGTCAAGACATATTTTGATACATTCCACTCTAGAGACATTTTCGGGACCACTTTCATTGTCTTCCACAGAGAGTGTTATACATATGATGTAAATTTCATCAAAATGGAGTATATATGAAGTTTTAAAGAAGGTTCAGCCCCCATAGCTATATATATAGTGTATATATATATATATATAAGAAGTCTTACAAATAAAGACGAAACGTTGATGAACACATAAGAAAACATCCTTTTTGGTTTTTCCCTTTTTGCTTTCCCATATATATATATATATATATATATATAAGTTGTAATACTATAAATCAATACGAGATTAGGTTTAAAGCTCCCAGAATTCATACTTGTCCACATCGACCCACGGCGCAACAGGTGAAGGTGTTGATTAACAATCAGTTCTTAGTAACAGTCTTTAGGTGGTTGAAGGTTCAATCTTTACTACGGGCGATAATAACTAAGAATAACATAATAATTAATTGACACTTCTATCTGCTCATGGATGACAGAATGAGAACAATCTACTCCTATAGATTAAATAAAGGGTTCAGTTCGAAATTCTCTATAGGTTCCCGAGTTGGATATAAAGATTCCCAAGTTTGAATAGATGCACCTGAAGAAGGTTACATCGGTCGAAACGTTGTGAAAATAATAACCAAGATAAGAATAGTAGTCTGAATAATACACATTATCAATCCTCATTTCAAAAATTCCAAAACATAATCAAGGGAGGTGCGAGAGCGCTCTAGACTTCAAGAATGGCCTATGCTGGAAATCTCATTTCTTTGATAAATCATAACTCAAAAACCAATAAACCTAATTAGTTAAAACTTTGCACAAAATTTTTATTTGATAGGCTCTATAAGTGTGTAGAATTTCAGCATCATAAGTCAAGGCAACCCAGAGATCCAGAAAGTTCAATCATGAAATCATGTTATCCGTGTGTACGTACGTACGTATGTGCCACCCTGTATCTCATCAACTATTTGATGGATTCAGCTGATTTTGGGCAGAGATAGAGGTTCTAAAGTCTAATTGATGGCATCTTAATTTCAGTTTACCATATACCTTAGTTTTCCAGAAAATTAAAAAAAACCTTTAAAATGACCATTGTATTGAGGCATAGCCTTTACAAAAGTAGTGACACTCCATGAAAAATGCCAGTATACTGAAATCATATGCTCTTAATAGGGTTAAGATGAAAATTCATATACACTAAATGTACAAAAGCATGGAAATTCCCAAATGTTTACACTTTTATTGTCATTAAGGGTATGCGAGCACAACAGGGCTATGTATTTTACTGGTAGGAATTTTTCTTCAGCGCACCTCACACACTTCATCCACTCATGCATAGAGATTTATACTGTAGTGATGTGATAATGAAATGGTTTGGTTGTAGTCATACCCTTAATTAATGAGAATAAAAGTGTAAAAATTTGGGAATTTCCTTGCTTTTGTACATTTAGTGTATATGAATTTTCATCTTAACCCTATTAAGAGCATATGATTTCAGTATACTGGAATTTTTCATGGAATATATCTTTAGATGAAATCTAATCTGGTAATGTTAGTTAACTTGTGCGACTCCTTGGAAATTCCATGGTGCTTTCTACATCAATCTGTATAATTTTCTGTTAAAAATAATATTCCTTTTAAAATAATAAATGGTCAATACTATTAAGAAAAAAAAATGGCTCTTCTTTTCGTAAAAAAATATTTGTCATCGTAAGTTAAATTAACTTTAAATAAATAAAATTAATATGTTTATTTATTTATTTAAAATTGTAGCAATTTAATTCTTTTTAAAACGATAAATATTTTATCTTCTTAGCGTGAAAATAATTATCAGCGAAATATTCTTCAAATCAATAAAACGAATGTCACTTTTTGAAATGTATTTATTTAAAATTTTACGGTTTTAGTCGACGGGATGACATAATTTGGTTTTGAAACAATTCATTTTAAAATAGGTAAAGTCGGTATTTTTTACCTTAGCCACATCGGATTAATCACAAATCAGAATATTTGCTTATCGGACGATCTCATTTTTAAAATGTGTGTGAAAGGTGATAACCTAGTTATATGCATAAAAATGTCTTTGCATATTATTATTATTAGTAGTAGTAGTACATACGGTACAATCATGTTGACACACCAAAGTTAAGCGACGTCGAGCCTGGCCAGTATTAAATGGGTGACCATTTGGGACTACCAGGTGCTGTATGTGCTCTCTGTTTATCTCGGCATTGTTTCCAGTCGTCTTGAACTGCTTGCCATTGGAATCAAGTAGTGCCGACTCAGGAGAGGTGTTGTTAGGGATTGCGCAACCCTTGCTTCATAATTACATAAAAGAGGCTGGCTGCGCGTGTAATTATGAAGTAAATTTCTAGACTGAACGGAGGGCTTGTTTGTTGTAGTTGTAGTAGTAGTAGTAGTAGTAGTAGTATATAAAAAGACATGAAAGAAGTAAATAGACACTATTATTATCATTTATAATGAAGACTGCGGTCAGAAGGTCCTGGTGAAGCTAGACGAGATAATATTAATTATTTACCCTCGCTGATGAATTGGACAATCACTCGGTTAAGAGTGAAAAGTGGAATCCCGAGGTTTGCGGCGATTTGACGCTGATTAAATCAACCTTCAGATTAACCTATTATATGGCTCCTCTGAAACTCTGAGAATTCTAATGCTTCTTTGGTCCGTATCGTACTAAAATAGTGATATATAATCAATATATCGATATCTGAAACACGAAAAGTGTCAATTAGTGTAAACTATCGATGTTTCAAACTTTTTCTTGCGACTTTGTACGGCTCCGAGTGCTGGCCGTCGGCGAAGGAAGCAGAAACTTTAAGCATTCATGAATTATCTTTGTGATGGTCTATTTACTTGAAGTGTATTTATTTAAAATTGTACTGTTTTCGTTGACAGGACAACATAATTTAATTTTTGGAACAATTCCATTTTAAAATAGGTAAATGGGTAAATTCTGTATTGTTTACCTTAGCGACATCAGATTAATCACCGATCTTTGGTGATTGGATGATTTTATTTTTTTAAATGTGTGTGAAAAGTGATAATGTACATATGAACATATTATCATATAGATAGGTAATATTAGGTAATGTAGTATCGGAAACCCTGTGTCACGATACCTATTATCTCATGAAATGTTCTACAGAACGATGGAAAATCAAATGAGATAAGAAGTATGTATATTATGGAGCAGCCAAGCCAATGATTAGAATCTTTCTCCCAATACTTTGTCCATGATTGTCTAACAAAGAATCGAAAATGTGTCCCGTGAACCAAATATGTCAGCCGGTCACATCATTTCTTTTTACCGTATGAGATTCCAAGAAAACATGATAGCTTGTTTGTTGTGATCAATAGTTCTTATATTTAGATACAGTCCAGTCTGCGGACATCTTTTCCATGACTAAAATGGAAATATATGTTTGGCAAGGCAGGACTAACCGAAAGCCCAATAAGTATATGCTTACCGCATCAAATAAAGATGGACTATCGACACTTTTATTTTTATTGTTCTTATCTTTTTGTTTTTGCTGGGAATGGTGAATCCTATCGGATGCCAGCCATTTACCTGCTTTTTCGGAGACTCCACTCGAAAGATCGGTATTATGCAGATAAAGATCCAAACTAAAATCGACTTGGCGTCGGTTAGGGTTAGGTTTAGCATTAGGGTTAAGGTTAGTGTTAGCTTGGGTCTTAATCTGCAAAAGTACCGAAAAATCTTTTTAAGATTCTAACTGTCCCTGTAAGCTCAATTAATTTGATTTCTCTTGCACTTTGTTCACCTGGTAGTTTTTTAAATTCTTTTTCATTAGCCCGGTTGCTCCTATAATTACTGGAATGATGGAGATCTTCCTAAGATTCCAGTTTCTTTTCATGTCGTACATAAGACGTTTGTATTTCGTTATCTTCTCCCTCTCAGCTCTGTTTAAGCCAGCATCATTAGGGCCACTGACTTCAACTAGGGTTGCTACTTTCTTCCTCTTGTATCATATCACTATGTCAGGTTTAACAGCTCCGTCTTACTGTGTATGAAAGCAGATAAGTTGTGCAAGATCAGTGTAGAGGATCTAACCAAATAGTTTGAAAATTCAAGGAAAGTAATAGAAACACTCTCCAATATAAATAGTGTTGGAAAGCTCCCAGAAAAAGGAAAGTTCCCCTGCTCAGTTTGTGGAAAATACGTCGGGTGCAACGCAATTTTTTGTGTTACTTGTAAGCATTGGTTACACAAGAAGGGGATAACCAGTTTGTGTCCAAGAAGTGTAAGATAATGGGGATGGATGAAAAGTCAGATGTGGAGAAAGTATATCTAGATGCCAAACTATTGAGGTTATCGAGAAATGTTGTTACCTTGGTGATATCATTGGAGCACAGGGTGGAGCAGGTACTAGTGTGATTGCAAAAGTTTGGAGTGGATGGAGTAAGTTCAGGGAACTTCTGCCATTACTAACCAGCAGAGCGTTACCATCGTCGACATAGGGGAAAAGTCTGTCAGGCATGTGTATGCAGTATAATGATGTACACTTTGATCCTAGAAAGCAAGAATGAACTTGAACTCATTCATATTTGCATGTAAGATTCTTAACAAAATAATGGAAGATGTCTTTGGGTTTAAGGCAAATTACCTTTAATTTGGATTATTTAGATGTTTCTCATTACTATTCTCATTCTATTTACTTATTTATGTATTACAGAAGATCATAACATCAGTACCGTCGGTTTCAAATTCAACAATGGGGAATCGCGGAGGCTGAGGAGAGTTCATAGCAGGCGGTCATGTGCTATTCCCCGTTGTTGGATTTGAAACCGACGGTACCAATATTGTTATAATCTTCTGTAATACATATATAATTGGATTTTTCTCAATCGAGTACTCTGCTGGGGGTCTCTCCAACTTACAAAGATATATATATATATATATATATATATATATATATATATATATATATATATATATAGATGTAAACAGAAGCTGAAGAGAGCCGGATGGCTAAGACTTTCCGAGCTTGAAACCGACGGTACGAATGTTGTACTAATTTTTCTGTACCGAAATAAATAAATATTATGCTCTTAATTTTTCACTTTAATTCTTAATTAATCGAGCACTCTGCTGGGAGTTTTCCTACTATATTACAAAGAAGTTATATATATATATATATATATATATAAAGGTGTAAAACTAAAAGTAGAACGTATACTTTTAAAATGTGAACCTATTGTGAAGTGTTTAAAGCTCAATATACAGGATAGAGCAATTATATAAATAAATGAAAGAAAAGAAATGAGTGACAACTCTATTACGTCTTCAGTTAGTTAAACACAACGGTATATTCAATAAAAGAATATTTACTTTTTCTTTCATTAAGCCAGGCTTATCGCCGTGAGTCTTGTAAGAATATCTGTACATGTGTTGTATACCGTCCCGACATGGGCCGTGGCAGTTCTCGCTTTGTATACCTTAATTTCTCGTACCTTATCTTCTTCGTCGCATGGAGGGCTGTGTCGTCTAGTGGTTGAATTATTTCTCCTTTCTTTCTGCCGTGAACCTCGCCGTCCGTTGTGTCTGCAACAAAACCTTTATAACACAAATTCATGAGGCAAAAATCTTTTTAAACTTTCATTTGTTTATTTCAAGCATCAGTTATCGTCGCCGTTGGAGATGCCTCGCTAACGTCGAGGGAGAGACCAAATCACTACTCTATCGTAGTTAATTCCTATTTAAGTGCTTAGCCATTCGAGGAGAGGAGGAAAGAAGAAATCTCATGCCTGTATTCTCTTAGGGAAATAAATTCCCATTTCTCATTTCATAGAGAAACACGTCTGTTCGATTCGCTTCCACTAACCAGACTGGCAAGACACAGCTTCCCACACAAAATCCCGTGACGTCACAGAGCTCGAACCGTGAGAACAGCCCCATTCTGCACTCGACTGTACGGGTCCACCCATACTAAATCGCGCAAGCCAAACCAAACCAAACGATCTCCCACATACGCCCACTTCAACATGCGTCCGCCTCACATGGCCATTATTCAACACATGTAGATGGCCGTGCTGTGCGCTTGTATGACATGCAGAGCACACTCTCCTTTTACAAAGCTTGGTTTCAGTGACAAGCCGAAGCAAGATAACTGAGAGACGATATAGAGCGCAAGTTTTATATCAGCATATCCGCCTCCTAGATGGATGATCTAACAAAATCTATGGGTCGGTCTCGCTGAGTAGAGTAACAGCACGCCTCGGTACTCTACCAGGTATTTTACCCTCACCTTCCCCGCTATTTTTTTTTTTTAACTGAGTTCACCCCAAACAAGACAAGTTGCTACTGTAGACATAAGGGGCTACTGAGAATTAGGGTGAAAGTTTTTTTTTGGGGGGGGTCATCCTAAATTGGGAGCCATGTAGCAAGATGCTTGTTCACATTAGTTTTCAATTTCTGCATGTCGGTACAGTCGGGGAAACAGGGAGCAGGGAGGGAGTTTAAAACGCCGACAGGAGGAGAGACTGGTGGATGGTGCACCTACCTAGATGTGACAACAATACTCCATGCATAAGCAGATGGTGGCTTTGTACAGATATAGGATACCGTCAGGTGTGAGAAGTTTTCTAGCATGGTAGAGGGAGCCTACTTTCTTTGCAGCAGTGTTGGCACTGTCTTCTCTGTATTTGTTCCAATTCATGTTACCTGTGAATGTTAGGCCGAGGAGTTTGAACGTTGGACTCTCAGGTAGGGTATGATTTGCCATTACAATTAGTGGTTGAATAGGTTTTTTGTAGTTGTTAAAGGAAAGGAACTTTTTCTTAGCAGCATTAAGTGTTACAATCCATTTATGATCTTATTTCACTACAGACTGGAGGTTACTTTCTAAGGATTCGGCCATTGCCTCGAATATGTGCGCATCCGTTTTACCCACATGACGAGAGTAGAGTGTGGTCTCGTCAGCAAATATACCCATCTCAGACACAATGTTATCAGGGAGGTCGTTTATGAAAATCAGTAAAAATAAAGTTCTAAGGATCGATCTCTGGAGTAAACCTACATTTATATCATGTTGTTTGGATGAACGGCCATCGAGGACCAGCGGCGTCAAGTGTTTTACAATAATCATTGCAAATCATTTTGCATTATCGCAACAGCCGTTTATCAGTTTATCATTGATTTTTCGCCTACAAACATCATTGGCTTTCTCTGGAATTTTAGTGGCACTAAGCTGCGTCAAGATTCCAGTATTCTTGAGTAGAGGGCTAGTTGGTGCCCATCCTCTTTGACCCTTCGTGGTTATTTTGTGCCACTATGTTCTCTTTTTGGAGGAGTTATTTTATTGTGGCGGGGGGGGGGGTAAATTTTAGATTATGGGATCATTATTATTATCATAATTATTACCACTACTTTTTATAATAATCAAACGCTAATGTTTAGTTCTATGAATTTCGATCTGTGTTTATACGTAATAAAGTATGAATTATAGATTCCAGTACTCTCCGTGCCCTTCAAGTGAAGAGCTGGTTAGTGCCTGCTTTCATCGGTCTTTCCATCCTCTGTGACCCTTTATGACTATTTTGTGTCATCACGTGTGCTTTTTAGAGGAGTTATTTTTTTTGTGGCGGGGGGGTGGATAAATCTCAGATTATGGGATCATTAATTATTATTATTATTATTATTATTATTATTATTATTATTATTATTATTATTATTATTTCCAGTACTCTCCATCCCATTCCAGTGGAGAGTTGGTTGTGCCCTTCCTCGTCGGTCTTTCATCTCTCTGACCCTTTATGACTATTTTGTGTCGCCATGTGTGCTTTTTGATGAGTTTTTTTTGTGGCGGGAATAATAAATGTTAGATTATGGGATTATTATTATTATTATTATTATTACAAAGCTTTTAAAACTTTCTAGAATAATCAAACGCTAATGTTTAGTTCTTTGAATTTCCATCTGTCCTTACATAATAAAGTGTGAATCTGTTCACAAGAGTTATCGTGCTGTTTATTGCCTTACGTACATTATTTGAAGATATGACTTGATCTCATGTTGTATTCTATTCATGACAACAACGAAATATCTAAATTGAATTGCATAAGAGAAACCGACTTCTGCTCTGTCCGCTCACCCGTTATTTATTGCTGTTGTCAAAAGAAAAACAATAAGAAACAGTGACTCAAATCTCTGTGATGGGTGATATATTTTGAATGGAAAGGCGAGACATAAAAAGTTCATATCATATTGTTCCTTAGGTTCATAACTATAGATCAGTATAAAACAATATTAGATTGGTCGCTTGAAACAAGATACGAACATAAAATAACAGAGTACAAGAGCGAAATATGAACAGATTTAAAGGTCAAGTATGATAGTCGGTGCACATGCATAGAATAAAAAGAAGACGAAAAAATTAGAATCGGTCTCTTTTCTCTCTGACAAAGAGACAGATCGGACGGAGAAATTTGTATTTTTCTAAACAAAAAAGAAGACAGGAAAACTTTATATTAAGAGATCGCCCTGCAGTGATTATTCAAGCAAGATCACATGTTGTTAGATAGAGGAATTTTGAAATAATCAGTTAATTCAGGTGTGGAGATGTAATGCTAGCAGCAGGTGGTCATGTGGGACCTTCCCATGGCCACTTGAAGAATGGAATGAACAGTGTAGAGCAGAGGCGGGCAACCTTTTCAGAGTGAGGGCCAGATGAGACTTTTGGAAGGAGATCGCGGGCCGGAGTGAAAAACGAAATCTCAGAATTACTATATTTTGTTTACATGAATAAATTGTACAAAAATTGCATTGAACACTCTACAAATCTGATATTTTTTCTCGAGAGACTTCTGTGTGTGATGTTATAAAAGGCGCCGATGAAGAGCCATTTTGGAATCATAAAAAATAATGACGGAGAAAGTAGCAAATTGATCCAGCATTCGTTTTGACACACCTCACTTCTCTTTTACTATTTTTATCTCAGGCCAAGGATTTGAAATTAATAGTTAAAGAAAAATGAAATATACATGCATCATCGCTCGCTGATGTTTATACATTTTTATGCCACTGTAAATCTTAATTAAAACCTACTTTTACGTCTATGTCACAAAATGCTATGAGTTTTACTGGGAGGTCCGCAGGCCGGATTGCAATAATAAAGCATAGCAGGGTGGTGGGCCGGACGCTAAGCCTTCACGGGCCGGATGTGGCCCGCGGGCCGGAGGTTGCCCACCCCTGGTGTAGAGTGAGACAATCAACCAGCCAGTGATTTTCGTAAAATGGGTGTGGTTTTAGTTTTCGCAGTTGGAATCGTGATGCCTCAGTATCGTATGTACACACGCAGCGGTCCAAACCTACGACCCCAAATCACACACCCTTCTCTGAAAACAGGCATTTTATCCAAACCGGCATCATCTCATTTGCATATGAGTAACGAGATTTCACGTTACTTTGCGGCCGCCATTTTGTTTTTCTATTTCGCCCGTAACTGGACCTTACATGTTACATAAACTTATACAGAAATTTGAGGGAAGTCCCTTCCACACTCTTTTTACTTGCTACGAGTGGCGACAAGGCATTTTATCACAATAAAGTAAGTAAATTGTTATTACTCGTGGGACTCAATGGAAATTTCCTGGTTACTTTCTTGCTTGAAATGTCCAAATTTTATGAAATGTAAGAATTCTAGACGATAGTTTAATTCTATCGTAAAAGTATAAATAGAATATTAATTTTAGCTTTATTTTGAATAAATTTATTTGTAACTGTATTTTTCAATGAAAAATATTACTCTTAATCGATACAGCATTTGTGTTGAATTTCTCGAGATGTGTTCGATTTTTGTGTTTATATATTTTTTTCTACGAATTTTGATTAATAACTATTTTTATAACTTTTTATAATTAAATTAACTTTAAAAAATCGGGCTATCAATAACTTTCTAGTTTATATATTTTTCTTTTGCTAATTTTTGATTAATAACTATCTAAAAACTTTTATAATTAAATTAACTTTAAAAAATCGGGCTATCAATAACTTTCTAGTTTATATATTTTTCTTTTGCTAATTTTTGATTAATAACTATCTAAAAACTTTTATAATTAAATTAACTTTAAAAAATCGGGCTATCAATAACTTTCTAGTTTATATATTTTTCTTTTGCTAATTTTTGATTAATAACTATCTAAAAACTTTTATAATTAAATTAACTTTAAAAAATCGGGCTATCAATAACTTTCTTATTTATATATTTTTCTTTTGCTAATTTTTGATTAATAACTATCTAAAAACTTTTATAATTAAATTAACTTTAAAAAAATCAGCTATTACTTTTCGAGTTTATATATTTTTCTTTTGCTAATTTTTGATTAATAACTCTCTAAAAACTTTTATAATTAAATTAACTTTAAAAAATCAGCTATTACTTTTCGAGTTTATATATTTTTCTTTTGCTAATTTTTGATTAATAACTATCTAAAAACTTTTATAATTAAATTAACTTTAAAAAAATCAGCTATTACTTTTCGAGTTTATATATTTTTCTTTTGCTAATTTTTGATTAATAACTATCTAAAAACTTTTATAATTAAATTAACTTTAAAAAATCGGGCTATCAATAACTTTCTAGTTTATATATTTTTCTTTTGCTAATTTTTGATTAATAACTATCTAAAAACTTTTATAATTAAATTAACTTTAAAAAATCGGGCTATTAATAACTTTCTAGTTTATATATTTTTCTTTTGCTAATTTTTGATTAATAACTATCTAAAAACTTTTATAATTAAATTAACTTTAAAAAATCGGGCTATCAATAACTTTCTAGTTTATATATTTTTCTTTTGCTAATTTTTGATTAATAACTATCTAAAAACTTTTATAATTAAATTAACTTAAAAAAAATCAGCTATTACTTTTCGAGTTTATATATTTTTCTTTTGCTAATTTTTGATTAATAACTCTCTAAAAACTTTTATAATTAAATTAACTTTAAAAAATCAGCTATTACTTTTCGAGTTTATATATTTTTCTTTTGCTAATTTTTGATTAATAACTATCTAAAAACTTTTATAATTAAATTAACTTTTAAAAAATCAGCTATTACTTTTCGAGTTTATATATTTTTCTTTTGCTAATTTTTGATTAATAACTATCTAAAAACTTTTATAATTAAATTAACTTTAAAAAATCGGGCTATCAATAACTTTCTAGTTTATATATTTTTCTTTTGCTAATTTTTGATTAATAACTATCTAAAAACTTTTATAATTAAATTAACTTTAAAAAATCGGGCTATCAATAACTTTCTAGTTTATATATTTTTCTTTTGCTAATTTTTGATTAATAACTATCTAAAAACTTTTATAATTAAATTAACTTAAAAAAATCAGCTATTACTTTTCGAGTTTATATATTTTTCTTTTGCTAATTTTTGATTAATAACTATCTAAAAACTTTTATAATTAAATTAACTTTTAAAAATCGGGCTATCAATAACTTTCTAGTTTATATATTTTTCTTTTGCTAATTTTTGATTAATAACTATCTAAAAACTTTTATAATTAAATTAACTTTAAAAAATCGGGCTATCAATAACTTTCTAGTTTATATATTTTTCTTTTGCTAATTTTTGATTAATAACTATCTAAAAACTTTTATAATTAAATTAACTTTAAAAAAATCAGCTATTACTTTTCTAGTTTATATAGTTTTCTTCTAATTTTTTATTAAATTAACTTTTAAAAATCAGTTGTCATCTGCTCCTTGTTTTATAAAAGTTGTATTAATACTACTACTGTGTCGAGTTTGGATAAATTAGGTGCTTCTATATTATTGGGGACAGATGAAATTTTCGATTCTTATTTTAGAAGAGCCAGTTTAAAGAGGAGATAATTCAAACTGTTGTTTTTGTTGCTGTAACCATAACCCATAATGAAAAATCCAGAGAATTAGTAAGGAAATAAATTTAAAAAGAATACTTATGCAGTTTACAGACCGGGCTGAAATAATAACGTTATTATTTAGAAAGACATTTTTAACATGAGGGTTGATTAACTATTCTTCATTTTCACCTAACATTTTAATAAAAAGAATAGTTAATCAACGCCACACCTCCCCATGTTAAGAATGATGAATAAGATGATGATGATGATGATGATGATGATGAGTGAGT
Organism: Sepiola atlantica; assembly: GCA_963556195.1. Classification (NCBI taxonomy): domain Eukaryota; kingdom Metazoa; phylum Mollusca; class Cephalopoda; order Sepiida; family Sepiolidae; genus Sepiola; species Sepiola atlantica. Next base: position 59,886,054 of record OY744534.1, read on the forward strand.
TGTTTTATTTCCCTTAACCATTTAAATTATTTGGGTTTCAGCTTATATGTATACATGTACGTACATGACAATATCACTAATCTGTCTGTTTGTTTTTCTTTTCATTTCAGGTAAGAATATACTTTCATTCTTTTACTCGGCACACATTTAAATCTACAAAATATTTACCAAATTATGGAAATTCTACCCGACTGGATTTATATCGAAGGTAAATTGTTTTTGTCTTTGTCTAAAATCTTTATTTATAGATTCGTTTTTAGCAGTAACATATATAAATTTAAAAAAACATTACTTCACGTTAATCTGACTAAAACATACACCCTGTTAAACTTCTATTAAACTTCTATTAAACTTCTGTTAAAATAAACACCCTGTTAAACTTCTATTAAACTTCTGTTAAAATAAACACCCTGTTAAACTTCTATTCTTTTGAAAATCGCTTTCATGTTAGATTGGACAAGTTGTATTCCTTCAGAAAATATAATTCAATGAACAGATGTTTTTAATATCATTAAAACTGGATAATTCTTTGAGTTTGATGATATATCTTCTTTTTAACATATAAACTAATCTTGTGAGATTTTAAGAGTTGGACCAATATAGCATTTAAGCTGACATATTAAACTTTGATTCTGAATAGATCATTTTTATTTATTTTTGTTATATCATGTTATTCACACTATAATAGCGTAATTATGGCATGTGTTCTTCAGAATTGCTTGATTTATTCTCTGCTTCCTTTGTTCCAGCTTGTTTGACTCGTTGGTCTAGTGGTCTCTATAAATTAGCTGTTTTGATACCTCATTGTAATACAGCTTCCTATTCCAGTAGCTTATTTCCAATAACTGTAGGCTTGTGGAACTTCCTCACTGCTGACTGTTTTCATCCTACCTATAGCCTTATTCTTTTCAAGACTAAGGCCAATAGGCATCTCTTGTCTTTGCGATAATCATCTTTCGTTCTTGTTATCTCCTTAAACATCAAGTGGTTTCATGCCTTGTCTGGAGCGATTTCCATAAAAAGAAAATTGTTACAGTTTGTTTAAAAAAATGATGTAGTCTCACCCGGACAACTGGTAATATGGAAACATTTTTCAATTATGACCGAAAAATCTAAATTAGCAAGGGCAATAACTCATATTTCGAACATTTTTACAAAAAATACATGAGGGTTTAGATGGAAGAAGTAGAAAAGAGAGACAGATAAAAGACAAATGGAAAAAGATAGATTTCAAGTTATTTTCGAATCTAAGAGGTGATACAGGCGACGAAAATAAAGAAGAAAAATAAATACCTACAAGTTGTTAAATTTAACGGACACAGCCATTTTGAAAACCGTTGACGTTTGATAGAATTTATGTCTGGGTAAAACCCTGTCAATTTTACCTAATAACTCAATTTAGACTGAACTCTAAAAGTACAGGATTACTTCCCCTAAAATACAAAGAAGGAAAATGTCCCAAAACAAAGAAAAACACGTTTTCAATGTGGAGCTTCCAGTTTTCTTTAAAACAGGGTTGCCAAAAAATCACTGAGGAATTTTTAACTTGAATGAATTCTTTATTTTTATAGTACCATAATGGAATTTTAACATAATATGACGAAGACATTGTAGATTTTTTTTTGCAAAAAGAACAAAAATGAAAAAGTTGGCAATGTCAGCTGACCTTCATGTTCCCCAAACTTTTTCTCGTGGGGGTATCTCAAAGAAATAGTTTACATCAACAAAACTGAAACTCTGCAGGAATTGAAGGAGACCATGAGAAATAAAGTCGTAGAATTAAATCGTAATCGAATGATCCTGCAATCCGTCATGCATAATGTTTTGGAAAAGGCACGAATTTTTTAAGCTGACAATGGAAACCATTTAAAAGATGTTATTTTTCATAAATAAATTATTTTTCATTTTTGTTCTTTTTTGCAAATTAATGTCCATTGTCTTCGTCATATTATCATAAAATTCCATTCAGGTACAATCAAAAATAAAGAATTTATTCAAGGTAAAAAAAACCCTCAGTAATCCATCAGTGACTTCTTGGCCACTATATACACATATATATATATGTGTATATATATATATATATATATATATATATATATACAGGGTGACTAAAAAAAAACGGGCCCCGTGTACACTTTATGTGATATCTCCTTTATTTATTCACCGATTGCCCTTATTTTACATGACATGGCAGAATCAACGACCGTGAGTACACCAAACCCTCAGTGGAAGCTGGGATAAAGAATACACTGTGTTAAATTTTACTACAAGACAGGCTCGTTTAAGAAAACCTAGGACAGTTTCATGCATCAGTTCAGATGTGAAAAGGCTAAGAAAACCTAGGACAGTTTCATGCATCAGTTCAGATGTGAAAAGGCTCCACCCAAAAGCAGAATTCAGAACTGGGTGGACCACTTTGAGAAGTATGGGACCGTGGAGAACTTCAACGCTGCCAGTGAGAACCGTCCAAGCCACTCGGCACGTCCCAAGAAGCGGATAGTCGAGCTGGTCGAAAGTGTGAGAGAGTCTCTCCAGGAGAGTCCAAAACGCTCTGTGCGTAAGCGAAGTCAGTCCCTCGGTATCTCCCGTGAGACTTGCAGGAGAGTGCTGGTGAACGATATCAGGGCTTACCCATACAGAATACAGACGCTGCCGACCCTTACAGCCTCAGACAAGAAGCAGAGGAGCGCTATGGCAGTCAAGATGCTCGATAAGATCGAGGAGACCCCAGGTTTCCTTAACCTCCTTTGGACCTCAGATGAAGCCCACTTCCATCTTGACGGAAAGGCAAACTCCAAGACAAATGTCTTCTGGGGGTCCTCCAGACCCAATAAAGTAGCCACCAAGCCCCTGCACTCTCCTAATTGCCCGGTGTGGGCTGCAATCTCTGTCAGAGGTATCATCGGACCAATCTTCATCGAAGAATCTGGCGCAGCAGTGACAGTCACCAAGGAGCGGTATGTGGAGGTCCTCAAAACCTTCAAGAGTGAGCTCCAGACCCTCTACCCGTCGCTCATGAGCAAGTTCTGGTTCCAGAAAGATGGAGCAAGTTCTCACACCTCAAACCTGTCCCGAGATTGGCTGAAAGAGAACTTCGGAGGCCGAGTGATCAGTCTCAAGACTAATTTTGAGTGGCCACCCCATAGCCCGGACCTAAGCCCCCCCCCCCCCCCCCCAAGATTATTTCCTTTGGGGCTATCTTAAGGACGGGATGGACGCAGGGAAACCATCACGGAACTCAAGGAAGCCATCAGGGAGGAGATGAGAGCCATTCCCAATTCAGTCTGTAAGAAAATCATGGACAACTTCGTTCTGCGCCTCAGGAAATGCACGGAGCTAAAAGGAGTCCATCTAGAACACATGCTGTAGAATGGAGAAAAAAAGGCCTAAGACCCCAGTGTTTTGATATGATGTTGTGAATATAATAAACTAGTTATGCCCCAAAATTTATTTCATTCGGACGCAATACTAAGAACGGGACCTAATTAGATTTGGGGCCCGTTTTTTTGGGGTCACCCTGTATATATAATATTATATCTAATATATATATATATATAATATTATATCTAATATATATATATATATATATAATATTATATCTTATCTATATATATATATATAATATTATATCTTATATATATATATATATATAATATTATATCTTATATATATATATATAATATTATATCTTATATATATATATATATATAATATTATATCTTATATATATATATATAATATTATATCTTATATATATATATAAATAATATTATATCTTATATATATATATATATATATATAATATTATATCTTATATATATATATATAATATTATATCTTATATATATATATATATATATATAATATTATATCTTATATATATATAATATTATATCTTATATATATATATATAATATTATATCTTATATATATATATATATATAATATTATATCTTATATATATATATATATATAATATTATATCTAATATATATATATATAATATTATATCTAATATATATATATATATATATAATATTATATCTAATATATATATATAATATTATATCTAATATATATATATAATATTATATCTAATATATATATATATATATATAATATTATATCTAATATATATATATATAATATTATATCTAATATATATATATATATATAATATTATATCTAATATATATA
>OY744534.1:59897750-59932750 GCA_963556195.1 Sepiola atlantica
TGCTACATATACACTGATGCTAGCTGTACTTACCCGGCGGTGCCCGGTAATGTTTTGATTTGCATTTTTTTTTTGTTTTAAACTATACCGTTTTTTTCTGAAATGTTATTTTTTCTTCCAAACAAAGGGAAGTAACTTTTCGTTGACGATTACAGAGTTACATCCATTTTTTTACGATGGCGTTTGTATCAATATAATTCCGGCACTGTCAAAGTATTTTCTGGAAGGAATCAAATCGAATTACATTTGATTGTTCTTAACAACATGTAGCAACGCTCTACCAAAATAACTGACATACCAGATCCGAATATAAATTTTGTAGGAAGAAAACTTTTATTTTAGAATATATATTTCGAGATTCATAATGATCTGTTCATTAGTTTATGCGATTAAAATATTTTTATGGGCATCTGCGGGATTGGGTGGGCTCACCTCCTTAATGGTAAATTTTACAAAAAAAATAAAATAATGTGCCCATGTTACTCATCGGGTTGCCGAGAATATATATTCACAAATTCATGATAATCGGGTTAGAAAAATTAATAAATAACTTTATATATATATATATCCACTCCCTAAATATTAACATTTACAAAAAAATGAAATAATGTGCTCATGTTACTCACTATATTTTTTAGAATATATATTCCATAATTCATAATGATCTGTTGATTATTTTAAGAGATTACCTCGCATATATATATATATATATATATATATATATATATATATATATATATATATATATATAATAATCCAGGTAAAACATCCACAGGGTAGTAATCCAAAGAATTTCAACCGGGTTTATAAAAAGTGCTCAATATCAAATAGAGCTTTTATATATGATTATTTTTATTTATTTATTTTTATTTTTTGTACATGTCTGTGTAAATAAAAATAATCATATATATATATATATATATATATATAAATATTTGTTTTTGTCTACATACATATACGTTTCATCCTTACAAGAATCGACAGTGTATAAAAGAATTATTCACACCGGTCGCTGGACTCGAACCCGTAACACGAGTTATATTTCAAACTCAAATTCCAACGTCTATGCCCTTACGACCGCTGTAAACAACTCGGTAAATCAGCCAGAGATTAATATTTTTTTTAAAGGCAGCAGTCGTCGAGAGTTCGACTTTTGAAAGGAACATTGTATTGTAGCCACGATGACAGTTGTGTTAATACTTATGCTACAGAGCCCAGCCTAGTTTTGGGGGCAACAAATAATTATAAATATTTGTTTTTATCTACATACGTATACGTTTCATCCTTACGGGAATCGTCAGTGTAGAGAAGAATAATTCACATCGGTCGCCGGTTATTATATCTATATATAATTTTATAAATATAGAGAAGAGATATTTAATTAATTTTTTTTTTAATAAATATTTCTTTTAATATCCACAGGCATATATTTAATCAGATGCCAGTCACCATTAAGTTTCAGAATCCAACACTTTAATCAATGTTGTCATCGTGACAACCATATGAAAGGAGAGAGAAATAAATCCTATTTATCTTTTACGAAAATAGTAAGCCTTTAAGAGTGTTTTTATCTCCGAGGGAGAGAACTTCACATTATTGCTTGGATAAAAGTTTATCATATTTTTCGCAAAGTACTCGCCCCTTAGGGGAGCTTCCATAAAAGAATGAAACATATATGTATGTGGATAATAATTACAAATATTTTTATTATCATAATTATTCAATAGCTCCCTTTACGGCTGGGCCTTTAAGGAGAAATACAAATAAGCCGCCAAAATTAAAGCTAAAATGCGAGTTTCTGTCCATTGGATTTGTCGAACATTATATGACGGCTTACTATATGTTCGCTTGAAAAAACATAAATACACTTGATTTCTTTCCTTTCCACATAGCCGTTGGGTTGGCCGCATCGAGACTCAGAGGTTCAGAGTTTAGTTATAAATGGTGACTAATGTCTGGGGTTCAAAACGTACGACCGACAGAACAATTATCTCCACACTGACGATTCCCCAAAATACTGAAACATATGTATGTGGATAATATTTAAAAATATTTATTATTATTATTATGATGATGATAATAATAATAATAATAATAATAATAAATTTAAAAAAAAAAAACAACAACAACAAAACAAAACTTCGGTATCTCGAACACCGATGTCTCGAAGTTAGTTGGCGGTCCCGACCGTTTATTGGTGTCAATTTCAAACTTCGATTTCTCGAACCCTCGGATATCTCTAAGTTTATTTTCAGTCCCATCAAGTTCGAGATATAGAAGTTTACCTGTATATATATATATATATTCAAGCTCCTCTAAGAGGCCAGTACTTTAATATATATCAGACAATGTAATATACTCTACCCCTGCGTTATCAACTCTGACCCTAGTTAAGTACTAATTATTTTTACTTAAATTTGTCCATGTTTCCAATTTTTCTTTTTCTTTCTCCAATTAACGTCTTTTTCGCACGCGATGCATACTTTATGAAATAGTTACGTCCCAAAATCCCATTTCGTATCTTCCTTTCTATGTTTTGCCGTTTTTCAATTAATCTCAAATCTCTTAAGACGTAATATATATTCTATAATTCATAATGATCTGTTGATTAGTTTAAGAGATTACCTCGCATATATATATATATATATATATATATATATATATACATACATAATCCAGGTAAAACATCCACAGGGTAGTAATCCAAAGAATTTCAACCGGGTTTATAAAAAGTGCTCAATATCAAATAGAGCTTTTATATATGATTATTTTTATTTATTTTTATTTTGTGTACATGTCTGTATAAATAAAAATAATCATATATATATATATATATATATATATATATATATATATACGAGGTAATCTCTTTAATATATGTATATATATATATATATAATTATAAATATTTGTTTTTATCTACATACATATACGTTTCATCCTTACAAGAATCGACAGTGTATGAAAGAATTATTCACACCGGTCGCTGGACTCGAACCCGTAACACGAGTTATATTTGAAACTCAAATTCCAGCGAAACCGGTCACATCTCTCGTTTGATTTTCATTTCTTCCTGTGTTTGATTTTGCTTTCCTTTCTGTCTTTCATACATTCTGTCTCCATGGCATCTCATTTTATGATATATCGTATTTCATGATATATCGTATTTTATGATATATATCACGTGAATATGATATGTCTTCACAAAATGTAATGTATAAAATACAGGATTTAATGAAAAATAATTAAAAAATTTTAATGAAAAAAGGTTATCCTTTCCCGGTATTGGTCTGGATAACAGAGAAAATACGATAAACACGTCTCTAAAGGAACAACAACTAACACAAAGGATTATATAAAATCTGACATTTATTTACAGAGATATTAAATATGCAAATATACAATAAAAAAAAACAAGTGAGCCAAGATATCAATTTGGGATGAGTCAGTATCTCGCAGAGTGTATTCAATTACATGGTTAAAGGTGAAACTATGTATGATTTATCTTCATGGTGACACATGCGTGAAGTTTGTACAACAATATATCCATAGGCGATAAGAAATTTCATTTTATCCGTAAATCAAAATGGCTGCCTTCAAAGTGTACTTTGACCTGATCGCCAAGTTATAATCAAGGGAACAATATCCTGCTGCAGTTGCAGCTACTTTGATACTGAAATGATATATTGGGGGGGGGGGAGATGATAATCCTTTCCTACTTGGCGCCAATTATGTATGTTTACCGGAAGAACTTATATTTTGGGGAGGCGATATCGCTTTGTAGATTGGCGTTAATTTTCTGTTTGCTGGAAGAACTTATATTTGGGATAGACGATATCTCTCTGTAGATTAGTGCCGATTTAATATGTTTGCTGGAAAGAATTATATTTCAGGGATCAATGTCCCTAATTTCCTTTATAAAAATGTCGGGTATTCGACACAGTTCAGAAAATATAACACAAAGGTATGTAGCAGTACAAGTTATTACAACGGCAATAACAGCAGCAGCAGCAGCAGCCATTACTGATGTCTGAAATATCTGCTTGACTTATAAGCTTGGCGCTAATTGGAGATAACACTTAACCAATCAGAAACAATCTCTTATGCGAGCAGAGTACTAGTTCCCAAAGTTTATTCAAGGAAGTGCACCGGAGCTGTTCACTCTCTTTAGCTGTGAGAAGGCCCAATTGTGTAACCAACTCACGTCGCTCAGTTCAACTATCAAACTACTCTCTTGACGTGCAAACTCAGCCGGCCACGGGCTATCAGTGTCAACGCAAAGGCTTCACTATTTAAGATGGCGACTTGTCCGCACGTGGACTTACTCTCAATATCATTTCGACAAACAAACTTACTTCCAAACAATAACAATATGAACTCTGCTAGCCTTACAAAATAACTCTTATTCACATCTACCTACATACGGACTTTTTTTAAAAATGGAAATCGCTCCAGACAAGGCATGAAGCCATTTGATGTGAGGAGCTAACAAGAACAAATATGATTATCGCAAAGACAGGAGATGCCTATTGACCTTAGTCTTAAAAGGACCAAGATTATAATTGGAAATTTTAAAGTTTAAGTGGGTTATGCCCTCATAAACCTCTTAGGGGCGCACTTAGATATTCGGGAACACTTCCATTGTCTTCCCCAGTAAAATTTACATAAGAATACACTTTTAGTTTTTATGTAGATTCTTTAATCTTTGTTTCTATAAGGAACACACCAACATACACACATACACACACATAGACATTGAGCTTTATATATAGATAAGTGTAGTGTCAGTATTTATCTTTTTTGTCCAGGGATGCAATGATAAAAAAAAAGCGTATACAAAGATCTAACATAAGTTTTGTTAGGAAAATTGTATTAATAATCCAATGTTGTATTGGGTAGATTTACAATAAAATGCTAGTTCTGAATTTGTGCTGAACATCCATCAACAGTAAAGTCGGTGTTTTACTTTATTTTATTCATTTTTTTAATGGAAATCTTTCCAGACAAGACATGAAGCCGCTTGATGTAAGGAGCTAACCGAAAGATAACTATTGCAAAAACAGGAGATGCCTATTGACCTTAGTCTTAAAAGAACCAAGATTATAAGTAGGAGGAAAACAGTCAGCAGGAAGAGAGTTCCACAAGCCTGCAGTTCTTGGAAAGAAGCTACTGGAATAGGAAGCTGTATTACAATGAGGTATCAAAACATCGAATTGATGGAGACCACTAGACCAACGAGTCAAACGAGCTGGAACTAAAGAATTGGGTAATAGATCACATAATTCTGAAGAACACATGCCATAATAGTATTTATAGAAAAGACTGAGACTAGCAACATCACGTTTGTGAGAAAGGGGGTGGAGAGAAGAAGATAGGGTAGGACCAAATAAATTACAGATACGTTTCTGCACCTTATCAAAAACCCTCAAATGGGACAGAGATTCACCAGCCCAAATATGACAACAGTACTCCATACGGGGTCTGAGTGTGGATTTGTAGAGATATAGAATAGCCTCAGGTGTGAGAAAGTGTTTGGAGCGATAGAGAAAACCGATTTTACGGGAAGCAGAAAGAGCAATGGATCTAATGTATGAACTCCAAGAAAGATTTGATGAGAGAGAAAGACCAAGAAGTTTCAGAGTCGATTTCTCCTCAAGAGCAGAACCATCCATGAGAATCTCAGGAAGAAAAGGGGCACCCCTACGATTGAAAGACACGAGCTGAGTCTTAACTGGATTAAATGAAATATTCTCATTTTCCTTGTCCAGACTCATGGACGTCTTATGACCTTTACTAATACGTCTATTATTACATGTTTAACAAAAGATGACCAAATAAAGTATAATATAGAATGTTAGAATGGGACTGTCTTTAATTCTACACGTATATAATTTAGTCTTTGCAATGCACTCCGTTTAGCGGTAAGAAATATCCTTTGAAAACATGTAAATTTCTTTAGATGACTCCAAATGGATCACTCTTTCTTTTTTTTAAACAGAGTTCATCCTAAATAAGACAAGCTGCCACTGTAGACGTAAGGTGCTACTGAGAATTAGGGTGAAAGTTTCGTAGGGTCATTCTAAATTGGGAGCTGTGCAGCGAGATGCCTGTTCACATCAGTTTTAAATTTCTGCATGTCGGTACAGTCGTGGAAACAGGGAGCAGTGAGGGAGTTCCAAAGGACAGAAACACGAGGAAAGAAGCTATTGAAGTAGAAGGCTCTCCGGCATCCGGGGGCTGCCAGAGTGAATAGATGGGATTTAGCTGATTTCTTTGAAACGGTTTAACATTTAAGGGGTCCTGCAGCAAAAGGTTCAGCTACATGTTACCTCGATCAGGTCAGATTGAAAAACTGATGTTTTACGCAGATGCCGGAAATTAGTTTTCCTTTTTATGCATACGCAAAGCAAGGACTGCCGGGGTATTGCTGATAAGCACGTCCTATTGACCGAGTCATGAGACATACGCGTCTACTTCGATCTCCAGTTAACCTGGTTACTCTTAAGTGTGATAGTTTATCGCTTTCCTTTTGAACGTGGTAACATCATATGTTGTCTCAGACAAGCTGGCGCTCAGAAAGTTTGTTCTCTCCTCAGATAAGTAGGTCTTTTGTTTTGACTGTATATAAAATAATAAGGGGTTTTAAGATTTTAAGGTAGTCAGATAATTGAAAGTTCAGATTTTAATAAGATATAAATATCAAGGATGGGGCAAAAAACAAAAAAATTACCAAAATAAAAAAGTACAAAATCTAATGTCTATGAAATATATATTTTTCCTTCCTCAAGCGTTCAATGAAGTGTGAACAGAGTCTTTTAAAATGGTGAATTCAATTGAATATTTTCGCATCTAGCCGTTAGGAAACATATTGCAGTGTTATGTGTGGACGATAACCGTCTCGTTCGTCTCCGGTGTAAATGAACAAAGAAAGAAAAGAAGGAAAAAAAAATGTTCTCTAATTACATCATATAGTCTTGTATGGGTGGGGCTTAATATCTGTGATCGACAAGATTTTCGTAGGATATATATATATATATATATATATATATGAGAGAGAATATATCTCGTATCAGATGAAAAATCAAAGTGCTCGATCATGAAAAGTACAAGAGCAGAATATGTAAGTTTTATATATATATATATATATATATATATATATATATATACAGGGTGAGCCAAAAGTTGACATTATGGGTTCTCTTAACAATCTGAAAAAAAAGAAAACAGATTAAATAAAAATTACACCACAATTATACAATTTTAATAACACAAATAACATAGTTATAACAAAGTTATAATAAATAATTGCATTAATATAACTGATACATAAACCTATTCCAAATGCTGTCCACCTACTTTTGGCTCACCCTGTATATATGTATAACCTATATATTTATGCATCAGTTAGAGGTATCCCTGGTTTTGTCGATCAAAGTGCACGGAATTTTGAAAAAAATCCGGTTTCAATTACTGTGTGGGACTCTTTAGCCTCACTTAGATGTCTAATTAGGAATTTTGTTTCCAAATCAGACCCCTAAGCAATATATATATATATATATATATATATATATATATATTAGCAGGAGCAGCGTGCGTTGCAAGTGAATCTATGAGAACCCCTGTAGAGTTGAAATTTGGATATTGTCCAGTGAAAGTTGGCTTTCGATACACAGCTCATTTCGTGGAAGAAATCAACAATGCTCCCATTCATTCCAACCAGATGGTGAGTCTAGATGTAGTGAGTCTGTTCACAAAAGTGCCCACTGATGAGACCCTGACGGTGGTATGAGATAGGTTGACTTCATATGCTTCACTGAAGGAACGCACTTGTATCCCAATTGATAATCTAATAGAGATATTAACCTTCTGCATAGAAACCACATACTTCATGATGGGATCTAATATATACCGGCAGGAAGAAGGTCTAGCTATGGGTTCACCATTGTCCCCAGTCGGCCAATGTATACATGGAATACTTTGAGGATATGGCGCTACAATCAACACCACTACAGCCAACAATGTGGCTGCGATATGTAGATGACACCAAGAGGACGTTCAAATATTACTGGACAATGTGAACACTCTCCGCTTATCTATAGAGTTCACTATGGAAAAACAACATAACAAATTATCCTTCCTAGATGTGTTGATAACTCGCACTGACCAGGGGTTTAGGTCATCTGTGTATCGAAAACCAACTTTCACTGGACAATATCTAAATTTCAACTCCCACCATCCATATAATGTAAAGAAAGGAATTGTCCGGTGCCTAAAACATCGAGCAAAGACAATATGTAGTAACAACGATACATATCAAGAGGAAATGGTTAGTTTAAGAGAAACCCTCCACCGAAACAACTATCCAGAGAGCATGACATCAGCTTCAACAAATCTAGACGCAACACAAAAGGACACCACTCGAGAACTCACCACAGTTTGTATACCATATATGAGGGGCTTGTCATAAAAAAATCAAAAAAATATGTAATCCATATAACATCAGGATAGTATTCAGGAGCGACTCAACTCTCCGAAAGCATCTTGTGAGAGTCAAACCCCCTACGGAAATAATCATGGCTAAGAACTGTGTGTATGCGATTCCATATAAGTGTGGAAAAGTATGCAAAGGTGAGACATGTCGTCCACTAAAGGTAAGGCCAGAAAAACACCGGAAAGCCGTAATACATGGAGAAATCGAAAAGTCGTGTATGGCTGACCAGATATGGAAGGAAATGGGAAATCATCTACTCGTATGGGATGAAGTAAAAATTATAGAGAGAGAAGAACAGTGGAGAGTAAGATGACTCAAAGAAGCAGCACATATGTTAGGCGACAATGACTTACCAAGCAGACCTAGTATAGAATGCAATACAACATATAATTATAAATAATAGATAAGTAATGATAAGTAGTTAGATCAAAAACAAGAATATACTAGAATTGTCCGCAAGGACCCGTGGATATAGTACTAAGTAAAATTCAATTCTAAGTGATAGTCATCTGAAGGTTGAAGGTTCAATCCTCAGTGCGGGCAATACGATGAATTGCAAATTACTGAAGACTTCTTCCCAGTCATGGCAGATGGAACGAAAGCATGCTACCCCCGTGGATTTAATAACGGGTTCCGTTCAAAATTACATCCAGATTCCCGAGTTCGACAAAGTACACCTGAAGAAGGTCGGAGGTTACATCGGCCGAAACGTTGTGATAAAAACACCCGAATATACCATACTACATATATATTTTATATACTTTTGTAAGTGTCTTTCTTGTTTTGCCACAACATTCTGGCTATCGTAACTCATTGCTGTGAACCCTGTCCATCTTATAGAATAACCTATAGATTTTTAACTACCTCTTCTATTTAATCTATGGACATTGTGTTATCTCATTTCATTTTTCATTGAAATGAGATAACACAATGAATCAGTTTATTTTTTCTAATTCCATCTTCTATTTCAGTGAGTTTGTTTGCTTAGATTAGTCGACTATGAGACCACATTAGAGATTTGGATGCTGAAATTTTAGTTTGAACTTTGTTTTTGGATTATTTCATGATGTGAAATGAAGACTACAGCCAAAATGTTGTGTTGAAATATATATATATTCGAAATTTTGTTTAGTTCCCTAAAAAAATACAATGGCCCATAAATGTGGGAACATTTTACATTAGATATATATACAACTGATCCGTCACTCTAAATTCTAAAATATTTGTTTTTCTTTCTTTCTGTTTTCCACAGTGTTAACACGTAATCGCCTAAAAAAGTAGAATGTCATTTTTTCGGGTGGTGGTGTATTAATGGAGTGTGTTAATCTGCAAATTTACCCATATCTAATTTTTTTTAAATCTTATAATTTTTTTATTTTTACTATATGTCCCTTTGTTATTTTAATTTTAAACAATTGATTTTAGTTGTGTTTACATTTCCGGTGAAAATTGAATAAATAACTTTAAAATGATCTAACTTATTAAATATTTTAGTTTTATGGCATCAATAAAAAATATTGAAAGTTTGGATGTTATTGTAGATTAACACCAACCCCCAACCTCCGATAAAATGAGATTCGACTTTTTCAGCCGATTACATATGAATACCCTGAAAAACCTGGCGGAAAGAGAAACAACAAAAAATATTTCAGAATTTAGAGTGGGGGATCAGTTTAGCATATAAATTTAATGTAAAATAATCCTCTATTTTCGTGCCATTCTAGAGTTTTACGGAAGTTTACCATTTTTTTTGCGATTGGAGATTAATTCTGTCCGTTATTTTTTTTTTTGGGGGGGGAAGGGCTTTTTGTGGTGATTGCGTGTAGTTTTACGACCTTGCCACTCGAACTTAGGTTTAGTGTTTAAAACATATTAACTGCCCTAACAATCTAGAATAACCCTAAAAAGAAGAATCTTATTTTTAAGGAGGTGGGGGTAATTTAGCTGAGGATGTTAATCTACAAATTTACCAAAGTTTATTGTTAAAATTATGGAATTCTCTGACAAAAATCTTTTTTTTATTAACGCCCCCCTCCTATTTCATGTTCACAAGCAATCATCGGTGTGACTAAATGTACCATCAGTCGAACGATTCGAACCCTGGACTCGAGTAACTCTAATCTAACATCCTTAACAATTTTTGCCACCATGACAACAATATTAAAAGTGGAAATGTGAAAGAGATAAAACGCTTTATTTATTAATGAACTTAATAAGTCTCAGAGAGTGTTCGATCTGAGGAATGAATTTCACAATATTGCTTAATTATAAATATATAATTAATATATATAGATATATATACATATATATATATATATATTAGTATTTCATGTATCCACATAAAATTTTATAAAGAGATATCATTTTTTATGTATCAATTTTCAGTATTTACTTCAATATGCTCGATACATAAGTAGAGCTAGATAGTAAGCTATGAAAAATATATTTATGGCAATTAAGCTACACAGAGGCTCCCGCGTTTCATCCCCGGGGGGAATCTTCAGGCTAAAATGCTAAATTTAGCGTGAAGATTCTCCCCGGGGATGAAATGCGGGAGCCTCTGTGTAGCTTAATTGCCATAAATATATTTTCATAGCTTACTATATATATATATATATATGAGAGAGAGAGAGAGAGAGAGAGAGAGAGAGAGAGAACACGAAAAATCAAATCTTAGGGATTGAAACAGTGGATAATAAATATTAATTTATAAAAAATAAATAATATCTTACTTTCTCTTTCTTCTCTTGTGTATATATATATGTTTTTAAATTCCCAAAACAGTTTTTCATGGTAAACAACTGATGATCCCTTAAAATAGTGTTAGAAACTAACTAATATAATAACTGTAAAAAATAAATTGACTTACATGAGTGATTTTCCACTGGAAGACTTGAGACTATAAGTTTTTTTTGTTTTTTTTTTTCTTTTTATATAGTTTTAATGGTTGAGAAACTTCCGAGACTATATATATATATATATATATATATATATATATATATATATATATATATATATATTAAATACAGCCTATTATGACCAATAACTTGCACCAGGAATTGCAGTCAATTGCAAATAAGGGTTGGAATAATATAAAGAGATAAGCTGACCCAAAGTTTCTGAACTTGATGTATTCAATCCTGAATTTATCTGCTGGTCTGATGATTTAAGTGATTGTAATAAAAGCGGAATTCTTATGCCCCAAAGAGAATGTCAGACCATTTCCTGCTTTTAGGTAGACCATGTTAAATTCTGCGAGTTGTTGTTGTTGCAAGCAGTTGTTGTCTGAGAAGTGAAAATCTTAAAAGCGAACCATTTACCAAACATAGTGTAGACAAGAGTATTCAATGTGAAAAGTTAATGGAGGCTTTCAGCAGTGAATTAAAGGGTACCAGAATGTCTTCTGTGGCATAAATTGTAGGTATCTTAGTCGAGTTTGAGGAAATGGTATATATATCAGAATATATCGATCGTTAATGTATCTGTTAGGTAGAATTAGATGCTGGCAACTCAGCGTGACACTGCCAACCAATGTCTACCAATGAAAATGTCTTTGATGGATGTATAAACATCATTGTAACTCTTGTTTTAATGTGTTAGAAACTAGTGTTAAATTGCATGAATTTTGCTGATTCTCAGAAAAATTCTGATCTTCAAAATTATGCTGATTTTTTTTTTAAATGTTGCTATTTTTATAATTTTGCTGATTCTCATTATTATTTTGATTTTATAAATTATGCTGATTTCCAGAATTATGCTGATTCTCAGAATTATGCTAATTTTCAAAATGTTGTTGGTTTTTAGAATTATGCTGATTTTCACAATTTTGCTGATTCTCAGAATTATGCTGATTTCCAAAATTATGCTGATTACCAGAATTATGCTGATTACCAGAATTATCTTGATTACCAGAATTATCTTGATTACCAGAATTATGCTGATTACCAGAATTATGCTGATTACCAGAATTATCTTGATTACCAGAATTATGCTGATTACCAGAATTATCTTGATTACCAGAATTATGCTGATTACCAGAATTATCTTGATTACCAGAATTATCTTGATTACCAGAATTATGCTGATTACCAGAATTATCTTGATTACCAGAATTATGCTGATTACCAGAATTATGCTGATTTCCAGAATTATACTGATTTGTATAACTTTGCTGATTCACAGAATTATGCTAATTTGTATAACTTTGCTGATTCCAAGAATTATGCTGATTTTTATAAGTTGCTGATTCTGACAATTATGTTTATTTTTAAAAAAATTCTGATTTTCAAAATTATGCAGATTTTTTAAAATTATGCTTGTCAAACTTTGGGGCAAATTTCAATCTTTTCAAAACCTTCAAATATGGGCTCACCTGCACAAAAGTAGCATTTTTTCTCAGCGCAAACTTCAATCATGTCAGGTTTTCAGCATAACAGTGTTCTTGATGGATTTTATGTATTTAGTATTCCAATATCCATCAATGAAAATATATTTAATAGATGAATAAGCATAAGAATTGAACATTGTAATATCAGTTCTCCTCCTCCTCCTCCTCCTCCTCCCTCTTCTCATCTTGTTGTGCTTGTCATCCAAGATGGATTAGCTGGCTCCCATCACCATTCGGGAGTCTTGTGTGATTTTACAATAGGGATCTCAGTAGTTCTATCAAGTTTCAGTTTTTTTTAAGTTGAACTCCTAATGATTGCTCAACGCACTGTCTCACTCCAAACTTCCTTGCAGATTTCAAATGTTGAAGTCAGCATGTGTCACCAAATGTTGATGAGGATGTATTTGGATTTTTACAATAACTGGCTGCTGATTACCAACCGTTGCAGAGATGACCACGTCCAAAAGCAAAGTGGTTGGTGGGTGGCATCGAATTTGGTGAGAGAACGTGAACACCCTTTCTATTTCAATAAAATTAGTGTTAAAATGAGTACGTGTGGGGAGAGTTTTATGCAATTGTGTTGACACATCGACCCTTTTTCGGATCAGTTAATGTCGAATCCTAGTCATTTTCATAAAACTTTGTATGCTTAAAGTTCTTATCTGTAAATTCATTGCGTAAATTTCTGTGAGATTTAATTCAATTCGATATATTGGCACAATTTTAGCAAAGGACTGGAACCATGTAAATTCTAGGGATATTCAATTCACAATCGGTCCCCATAAGCCAAATATATAACCATGGTCAGGGAAGATAATTTTGTTGACGTTATTTTTTTGCAGATAGGTGTCATCGTCCTTCCACATACAGCTGGTATTTCCAAATGATAACCCATCTGCTACTGAATAAGCTCAACGTTGCTTAACTTCGGTGATCTAACAAGAATCAGTGTCTCAACAGGATTATGTCCTAATATTAACTTGTTGTTTTCCTTTGATTATGTTGTAGCAGTTACATAATTAAGATCTATTTTCTTGTGCTGCTACTACCAATAAAGAATCTCTTGTTTTTTATCGGCTAAAAGCCTAAGCAAGGAGTAATGTAGCAGTTACATAATTAAGATCTATTAACTTTTACACTTGCATGTAATCCCTCGCGTAGTGATTGGTATGTGGCTTTGTAAGATAACATAGGCATGTTATCACTTGTGTAGTGATAGGTTTGGCGATTAGAAAACTGTGCATGCACGCCTTTTCCATTTCGCACCCATTTATGAACAGTACCAGTCGACATGCCAATGGGAAAAGACATCATTTTATTTACCGACTCTCCAGGAAGTCAGGCACAAGGCCAGTTTTATCTTACTCCCACAGGTAAGATCTGACCCAAGGTCGGGTCGGGAAAGTGGGGGCTTGAAAAGCCAGTGCCCGAGAGATGAGCAGTCTGGCCATTAAAAATTGCTTGGGCAGCCCCGTCGGCATTCCCTGGTAGGGGCGCCTCAGGCAGTAAGCAATAAACTTACTCCTCCCCAAAGAGGGGAGGCAAAGCCTGGGAAGGTGGACCTCCCAGAACTGCACAGGACAAACCGACAGACCGCTGTAAATCAAGCCCCGAAGGGCAAGACAATACCAGTCTATGGGGTGCAGTATCCATCGGAACAGATACTACACTTACTTCCCCTGAAAAGACGTCATATTCCTTGCCTCATATCTAGTTATGACTTGGCTCGCTAACCAAAGACCTGGACTCGGTTCCCTTTCTATAGTACATACGTGCCAGCCGATCCGACTTGTCTTATATCCTTGTTTCCATAGCTTTTTTCAGACCATGTTTAGTGTTGATGAAAACCACCGACCCGACCCTCCCCCTCCCTGAATTTATCAAAGAATTAATCTTTAAATTCTGTACAAATTCCCGAGTTTTGCATAAAGATGCCAAAGTTGAACTCGAAGGTGCCCATGTTTGAAAAGAGACATCACAGGATATATCGGTCGAAACGTTGTGAATATAACAACCAAGACGAGAATAGCAGTCCGAATAATCCAAATTATTACTCGTTATCTCAAAAATTCTAAAACAATAAAAAAAAAATGCTATTAACAATAAAAGAACATTGAAATATCCGATTTTTCTAATTGTCATCTTTTATTTAAATTAAGCTGGCAGGAAAATACTATTTCTAAAATACAAAATTAATACCGATAATGAAAAAAAAAATTGCACAAGGATTTAATAAAATTAATTAATTAAGGAACGAATACTGTAATACTCCAGAACATTCTCTCGAACTTTAAATATATTTTTTTATGAGTTGTAAAATAAATATCTCTTTTTTTCAAATATTCTGCTTGGAATGTTAAAATTAGTTATTTCATTAATCTAAGGAGGTAATGTTCTCCTATCCATAGTCATTAATGGCTGGTAATTGTTTTTTATTAATTAAATGAAAGAAGCATTAATTAAAAACATAGTTAATTTAAAAAAAAAAATCATTGTTCAATCCTATTACAGATTTATTTTCTTCATTGTTTTAATGCTAGCGTTCGTGGTATTAAACAATACAGCGCCATTGTCGCTTGGTCGTAAAGGGAGGAATCCTTCGAAATAGCTTTTGTTTGCATTTATTTAATGTGCAACTATTAAGGAATGCATGAACGACTTTGAAGAATAAGGAACATACGAGAGAAGACATGTCCAAAGATACGCCATGAACGGCACATGTGGTGCAGCCATTCGGATGATGGGCGAAGAATAACCAAAGTCAAATCTATAATAAGAACGAATATTCTGCAGATGTATCCATTTTAGCATCTAACATATAAAGTTATTTTGTCGGATTTTCAAAGTCAGACCCAAATAGCAGTTAAGCTGACAAATCAAACTTTGCTTATGACTAGCCGATATTCATTTGTTATTGTTTTTTTTTTGTTTTTTTTTTTAACATAGTTCACCCCAGACAAGGCAGTCTACCACTGTAGACGTAAGGGGCTACTGAGAAGAAAGAAAAGGGAGAAGGTTGGGGGAGTCAGCCTAAATTGGGGTCTGCGCAGCGAGATGTCTGTTTACATTAGTTTTAAATTTCTGCATGTCAGTACCGTCGGGGAAACAGGGGGCAGGGAGGGAGTTCCAGAGGCCAGCAGCACGAGGAAAGAAGCTATTTGAGTAGAAAACTCTCCGGCATCTGGGGACCTCCACAGTGAATGGATGGGATTTGGCAGATTGTCGGGTTGGTCTAGTGAATTTACGTCGAGGGGGCACCAGAGCAGTGTTATTGGCTCTATGATAATGTACTTAGCTACAATTTATTTTAAAACTTGCTTAGTCCTACCCAGACGACTGTTTATACAAAACATTATTAAATAATCACCTAAAAATAAAAATCAGTCAGAGGGATAACTTATTGAAGAATATAACAGAAGAAACCTGCCTTAAATTTAAAAACGTGCAAAAAAATTAAAATTAAAAACTAAAATGACTTCATTGCATTCCGGGCAACGCCGGGTAGGTAGAGCTATTCTTATATATAATTAGAAGAAAACCCGTCCGAAGAGAGGTATAAACAGTATGCATAGCATTAACTTTTTTTTCGGGGGAACACCCCTTAAATGGTAAAGTTTACATAAAAAAATAATAATGTGCCCACGTTACTCACCATAGTGCCTAGAATACGTATCCCATAATTTATAATTATAAATTCATTAGTTCAGGAGTTTACCAAGCACATAAATATTATTGACATTCATCTACATTGGTTTAATGTAAAGTTTTATTACATAATATGACTCAAAATTTGTTTTAGAGCAATTCTTTTATCCATTACATTTGTGTATCTTGCTTCTTTTAAAGTATTTGGAGAGGGTGAGTTCGAGGGTCTCTTCTCCTAAATAATAAAGTTTGCAAAAAAAATGTCTACGTTACTCACTGTGTTGCCTAAAATATATATTTTATAATTCATAATGATCCGTTCATTAGTTTAGGAATAAATCCTATGCATAGAAATATATGTATGTATATAAATAAAAATATATACATAGTTGGGGGGCATGCATCCTAAATGGTAATGTTTACAAAAAAAATAATGTTTTCACATAACTCACTGTGTTACCTAGAATATATATTCCATAATTCTTAATGTTCGGTTCATTGTTTAAAAGTAAATCTTATACACATACCTAACTTTCGATATATAGAGTGAGATTTTCTCTTGCACTGTTGATGGGTATAGCTTTCAAACCAAAAGTTACATATGAAAATCTGTTATGTCAGCAATTTGGTCTATTATTAGTAAAAACAAATAATTACTTCCATTCAATTAATCGATTTTTATATTTAATCCTATCAGCAGTTTTTGTTTACTAATTTCAAAGAGGAATTAGGAGTAACTAACCCTACAATATTTAGTCCTCAGCATATAACCCATCACACTGGAAACGAATATGGAAGAAATCTAATAAGAGTCAATTATTCAAGTTACACCATGCGCTTACTCATTTCATATAAGTCACTATACCTACTCGCGATTGATTACACAGCTAATAAAAAAATTAACAAAGTTACATTTTCTGATTACAAATAATACAAAAAAAATCTTTTTTCCCGTGGATGTTTGTAGAATATACATAACAAAACGAGCCCAACATTTCTTTGTTTGAAACACATAAAGAGTATGCACTATTTTTCACATTCGTCGGAAACACTCGAGTTCTATGGTTTTCAGTATCGTTACTGCTGCGTTAAAACGTGGCTGGAAATAATTTAATTGCTTTTTTATGTGTAATCATATTATTTGAATTCCGTATGTTGTGCGTTAAGTAAAAATTACATCTACTACGCATACATTTTGATCAGAAAACATATCAACGTATTTCTCTAGCATAGTTTACTCTTATTTAGCATGAAGTCATTGAAAACAAATATAAAATTAGGTGCAGTCTAAATTTTTCTAATTTTTTAATTTCATGGAAATCGACCCAGACAAGGCATGAAGCCACTTGATGTAAGGAGCTAAAAGAAATACTAAATAAAGCTTTAAAAATAGCCAACTGGTGATACCAGATCAGGCTGCCCTGTGGCTCCCTGAGACGAAATTCACCTACATTGACGTTTTTTTTTTTTTTTTTTTTTTTTTTGTAAAACTTAATTATGTTCTACAAAACCAAAAACAAAAACAACAGCCCCTCTCCCTTTCTCCCTCCCCTTTTTTATTTTTCCTACCCTACTCCCGGTCCTGGATATGACCTTAAACTACATCCGATGGTGAGATCCGGCTTACGGACTTTGGGGAATGTGGAGCCTCCTCTTAATTACCATTGCTCCCAGGTCCACCCTGACCCGAAGTGGTAGTACCTGTTAGGGTCCCAACTATGGGTTAAATAGAAACAGATATTAAAAGGGGAAAGAAACAAAAAAGAGAAGAAAACAAGACCAGATTCGGCATTAAATAACCCAAAAAGGGTTGATATGCCGTAAAACAAAACTACCAAACCATACCAAACCAAAAATAGCCAACGATAAGTGTTAGATGGATAGATTCCGATAAAAAAACAGCAATTATTCCCCCTTTGTCAGAAACATGGCTCAGGGAATGTGAGGACTAAAGGACAAAATAAGGGAAGCGAGAGTTCCAAGGCTGCCGAAATGTAAACTCAATGTCCACTTTCTACTCTCATATAAGCAACATCATTCTTAAAATAGTTGGTGACAGTAAATAACAGTTAAATAACACAATGATCGGGTAAAATAGTAAGTAAAATCTTTTAATTGCTGGCGGGCATGTATACGTTTTCAGCATCCCAAAATGTCCTTTCCATCCTCTTCAAATAGATTAAATAACCGGTTTCGCTTCATCTGAGTATAGCTATTGCAGCATAAACACTTGAAAAGAAACAGTCCATTATTATTTGTGGAGTGAAACTATTTAACTATTATTACCCCCACCCCACCCTAAAAAAATGCTCGCCTCTACGTAAATACATGTATGCAAGGATGTACATTATTTGTAATGAAATATAACAAACGTTTAAATTTTCGTTATTATTTATAAATTTACGAATTCAAGAAGACACTAATCTGATAAAATAGTAATTTACATATAATGTTTTAAGCTCTAGCGGTCATGTGTGTGTGTTTCAGCGACCTAAGTTATACTTCCAGCTTCTTAAAATAGATTTTAGGATGCTTAAGACGTATACCAACCGGATATCCGGTTTGAAACTTTAATGTTATAGAGTAATAAAAATGGAATAAAGATAGATAAAATAAACTCTTAATTAACCCTCAAATAACAACATTACCGTAAGAAAATCCTTTACAGTTTGAGACCACGGATTTATAAACATCCAAAAAAGGTTTTACCTTCTTTTGCTTACGATTAGAAAATTAATACTCATAGAAAGTTACAAATTATTTTTTGGGGTTCAGGGGTGGGAGCAAGAGGTTCTTAGATTCTTTAATAATCCCGGGCAATGCCGGGACACGGATTTCATGAGCTATATATAATATTAAAACTCTGATGATCTTGCTTACTTCTTTGTAGATTGAATGTGTTAGATGGAGGGAGAACAGGCGGGTGAGACGAGAAGTGGTGTGAAGAAGGGAATAAAAGAAGTGGTATTAGCAGCATGAGAGGAAAAGAATAAGAGTATGATATAATTAGATAAAGTTTTAAAGACTAACGAAAATGCTATTTGTAACTTTAGCTTCATAAACCAAAGAAAAGGCTATTTCAAACTTAAGCTTCACAAACCAACGAAAATGCTATTTCAAACTTAAGCTTCACAAACCAAAGAAAATACTATTTCAAACTTAAGCTTCACAAACCAACGAAAATGCTATTTCAAACTTAAGCTTCACAGACTGACGAAAATGCTATTTCAAACTTAAGCTTCACAGACTGACGAAAATGCTATTTCAAACTTAAGCTTCACAGACTGACGAAAATGCTATTTCAAACTTAAGCTTCACAAGCCAACGAAAATGCTATTTCAAACTTAAGTTTTACAGACTGATGAAAATGGTATTACAAGTTAAGAATGACAGAACAACATTCTGATAAAGATGTTTGAACGTTTTTAAAACTAAAGCATGTTTATCTAAGAAAATGCTATTTCAAACTGAAACGTGA
Source organism: Sepiola atlantica (assembly GCA_963556195.1). Taxonomy (NCBI): domain Eukaryota; kingdom Metazoa; phylum Mollusca; class Cephalopoda; order Sepiida; family Sepiolidae; genus Sepiola; species Sepiola atlantica. The sequence goes on from OY744534.1 coordinate 59,917,752, forward strand.
CAGACCAATAAAGCCTCTTAACATTTTCCTGTTTTCATTCAATTTAAGATTGAGTAAAAATCGGACGTAACTTTAAAAAAGTCGGTTGCCTTTTTTTTCTTAATTTTATATAAGTACCTATCCCAAGGTGAGATGTGTTCTGTGTAAACAATTCATGACTCTCTCGCTTCTTTGGTTTAGCAAGGATGCATCTCCAAATAAATAATCTTTATTTACATATATCTACATAATAAAGTTGATTATGCCTGTCTGTGACTGTGCCTGAAGCATAAGGACGCCCAAACCACTGAACATAAAAAGCAGAAATTCGGTAGGATGATCGTTTTTACATATACATCATTTATTATAGGGTTTCACATCTGGGGAGGTGCTGCCCAGAGCACTCTTCATTGCCTTTGCAGAATTAAGAATCGATTTTGAAATCAAGTGAGGGGTGATCTCTTCTGTTCCTTACAACCCCTTTCTCATAGAAAAAGCATTGCTACTCTCTCCTCCCCTTCCCCTCTTTCTCTTTCTCTCTACTGTCGTTATTTCCATGGCAGGTGCTCGACTGAGCTCCAATCTCTAGTTCCTCCATGGAACTGAAGAACTCGTCTTCTACCACAACAAAGAAAAATTGTCTTTGCTTCCTCGGTGTGCCTAGTATCAGGTTGAATTTTCACGAACAGAGCAAGAGGTTCCTGTCTGTGGAATACATTGCCATGAGACTGCTTCCCCGCAGATAACAGCTTGGCCGTCTTGAAGGCCAAAGTCAACAGATTCCTATCAAGAAGTATTCGAACTTGACCCTGACAATATTCCATTCCATTAACCCTTATCCTCGCATGGCTGCTGGCCTTCATCAGTGGTAACCATTAAAACATAACCATTTGGCATAATGGTCAGTTATCTACACACAGCTGTTTCGTCGTTTCATCACTCATCAGTGTGGCCCAAGATTCAACATTCATCTTCTTATATAAAGTTAGGTATACATATATTTTTATATATTTGTTGGCATAGGATTCACTCCTAAACTAATTTACCGATCATTATAAATTTTGGAACATGGCTGCTAGACGTAAGTGTGGGCTATGTGGGCTATATTTAGTTTGATTTAGTTTTTATGCTAATGAGAGCAAAGAAGAGGTTAAAGCCCTTTGTGAAAATTTAGATACCTCTGATTTCAAAACTGTTTTGAATCGGGTCAATCGTAGAATTCAAAACTGTTTTGAATCGGGTCAATCGTAGAATTCAAAACTGTTTTGAATCGGGTCAATCGTAGAATTCAAAACTGTTTTGAATCAGGTCAATTGTAGAATTCAAAACTGTTTTGAATCGGGTCAATCGTAGAACTCAAAACTGTTTTGAATCGGGTCAATTGTAGAATTCAAAACTGTTTTGAATCAGATCAATTGTAGAATTCAAAACTGTTTTGAATCAGGTCAATTGTAGAATTCAAAACTGTTTTGAATCAGATCAATTGTAGAATTCAAAACTGTTTTGAATCAGGTCAATCGTAGAATTCAAAACTGTTTTGAATCAGGTCAATTGTAGAATTCAAAACTGTTTTGAATCGGGTCAATTGTAGAATTCAAAACTGTTTTGAATCAGGTCAATTGTAGAATTCAAAACATTTTTTTTATTTTCAACTTCATATAGACGAAAGAAATAGACACAGGAAAAAAAGATCAGTATAACAAACAGTTTATACCCACTTTTAAATGAATGCAATGTGACTCTTGTACGCATTTCTAAATTCCCCCTCAATGGGAAAAAAACTAAAAAAAAAAACTATATATTTAACAATATATTATCTATACGTCTGTTAAAGTCCAAAAATACCGGACTGATTTAATAAACAAAACGGTGAGTTAAAGTGATATGTAATTAATATTTTCGTTGTTTATTTCCTGCAATAACACACGCACACACACACACACACACATATATATATATATAAATATTTATTATTAAAATAATTATTTTAATAATAAAGAAGTAATTAGATATTCCTATGTATAGGGTACGACAGTGTAAGTGTAGGGGGGGGGGGGTAATTCAACTGCTTCATAACACTCAAAAACAAAGGCAAACCTTTATATATAAAGGTAATTTATAGAAGGCAATACAATGCAGATGTGGAATGGATAAACACGAACTGAAGCAAATTAAGGCATATAACGGTGGAATGAGTTTTGAATTTTCGACCTTTTTATTAATACAATATAAATAAAATTGTAATATATTATAAAAAATATAATAAAAAAATATTGTATTAATAAAAAGGTTGAAAATATAATAAAAAATATTGTATTAATAAAAACTCATTCTACCGTTATATGATTTAATTTGTTTCAGTTCGTGTTTACGCGTTACACTTCTGCATTTTATCGCTTTCTATAAATTGCCTTTATATACACACTAAACAATATTTTAAGCAAACTACATTAACATATAAATATATATATATATATATATATATATACAGGGTGGGCCAAAATAAGGGTCCTATCTTTAAATTTGAATAACTTGAATTTGAATAACTTCCACCAAATAAAAGTTAAACTCACCAAACTTTATGTGTGTGTAGACTGACCCTTCCGAGATTTTTTGAAATAAACAAAACAAATTTTAGCCGAAAAACACTTCTTAAAACTTACAAAAACTAAAGTATTGTTTTTTACACTGTTTTGAGTTTTTTAAGCAAAAATAATGTTTTCTAAATGAGGGTACGTTCCTTAGGGCTAATACGGCTCATGCTTGCTTCGGAAGGGGTCCTTTACTTATTCTAAAAAAAAAAAAAAAAAGTCAATAAATAAAAAAATTATGAATTTTTAAAAATAGGACCCTTATTTTTGCCCACCCTGTGTATATATATATATATATATATATATATATATATATATATAATCTCCACTAACATATGCTTCGTCGTCTCTACGAGTAATCAGTGCAGGTAGACCTAGTCAAATTTGAAAGCAGGACCCCAGTCATTGATTTCCAGCGTTCTACCAAGAACCCCCAAGTTGTAGGGGGAAAAATTGTATCGAATTATAAATTATGTTATTTATGTATTTGTATATTTTATTTACGATACTCATAATCAAAAATTATTCAATAAATTTTACGAAAGGGCATTGCCTCAATGCTAAATGAAAATTATTATTTCTTTCACCAGAGTGCTCCACTTATAGGGGATCCTATATCTATATAAAATATAGTTAAACACAGACACGTGTTACATCGCCTCTACGACTCATCAGTGCGGCTTGACCTACACTCACATGTGTCGTAATGCAAAGCTTTTTGTAAATACACAAATAGTGCACTGTAAAGGTGGCGGTCAATGTTTAGATAAAGACATAAACCATAATTATGACATAATCATTTTTTAATAATTTTTTAAAAATATATAAAAAAATTAGTATATCTGTAGAGTCGTCATGTCACAAAATAACTTCCTTAGCGTATAATTTAAATATGATGTAGTTAATTTAGCATTGAGTTAAATATAAGGAGAAAAAAATAAAAAGTATAAAATAAAGTAAAAAATTTTACTTTTGTTTTATTTCACGATTTCATTATATATATATATATATATATATATATATATATATATATATATATATATATATAGGCAGAATCTCTGCACAGACGGAGTTTTGCTCTGGTGCTTATTATTTTTGACAAAGGGAAGTTTCTTTTCCCGAAATATTAAATAAATGATTTTTATAATCATCCGGACATCACACAAACAGCTAACACCACACTTGCTGTTATGTAAGATTTTAAGAAAAAATAAATAGTAAGTCACATTTCGTATTCGATTTATTATTTTTGTTCCTTCCAGCTTACATCTTACCCGGAATTTGCATTGCCCACAGCCTTTTAAAAACATACTAATATATATATATATATATATATATATATATATATATATATGAGAGAGAGAGAGTGCGAAAATATGTTTTAGCATATACCTTCTATAGTTTATATATGCCAACCTCTTCCAATTCAAGTATATATGTATATATATCTTTATGTATACCAACCTCTTCCAATTCAAAGCTCGATGATTGTCAACTTGAAACAACAGAGCATATATAAGTTAACAAGGTTTCGTTACATTCAAAAAGCCAAGATTTTATTTATCGTATGCGTATTTGTATTAGCTCTGCATTGTGTTTCTCAAGATGGCTGACTGCCTCGTTGTTAGGAGCAATAAAGAAAATCTACTGTGAGTTTATTTTTTTATTTTTGGAGGTTTGTCTTTCATTTCACGCCACAATGTATAATTTTAAAAACTGAGATATTTTTTTCCCCTTTCTGAAGAATTCAAAGAAGACAGATCCAATATTGACTTACTAATGTTGGTTGGTCCTCTATAAACGAAACGAGTTCGTAAAAAATTGCACTAAAGATTGACTGTTTTGAGAATGCTTCGTGAGAATCTTGACCTTTGGAATGTAACAAAATATCGTTTACTTATATATATATATATATATATATATATATATATATATATATATATATATATATATATATATATATATATATATATATATATAGAGAGAGAGAGAGAGACTAATTTTCCTTATTTGTCCCCAGGTTATTGTTTTAATGATTATTATTTTAGTATTTATTCGTCTTTTGATTTGCATTTTTTTTGTTTAATCCTTCTCAGTGGAAAGTGGCGCCAATGTGTTTTGCACTTTGTTCAAAGATACAAGAAAATCTCTTGGGGGCGTGAAGAGTCTTAAACCGTCTGTAACCGCCACAGGTGTATCGACGCTCAAAGTTCCATTCTATTGTATTTGTACAGAAGATTCAGGAAAGTCTATCTTAGAAAAAAACTTCATTCGACAACGCTCTGTTTGTTACGAGAACAGAAAACAACACAAATCTCAATGTGAAGAATGTTTACCGTTTCTAATCTAATATTTAATGATGGCTTTTAAAAAATATACATTAATCACGAAGATGATAATATCTTTTGACTGTATGGGGAATTTGTTAACGAAGAGAGTTGAAAGTGGACCTTGGGTTTACTTTCGCCAGCCTCATAACTCTTGCTTCCCTTATTTTGTCCTTTAGTCCTCACATTCTATGAGCGATGTTTCTGGCAAAGGGGGAAGAATTGCCGTTTTCTGTGTCGGAATTAATCTAACACTGATCGCTGGCTAGTTTTTTGACATTGAAGTAGTATTTTTAGTTCCTTAGCAGTAGGAGGCAATAAGCCTCAAAGGCTTATTTTCTTCTTACTGCTACTTTACGTCACAAACGGACCAAACTTTTTCAAATATTTGTACTTGTGTGTTTTTTCTTCAAACCAATCATCTCGAGGATGTCTTGAAATAAAGACGAAACGTTGATGAGTACATAAATAATATTTTTTGGGTTCCTTTTTTCATTTTCCATATATATATATATGTACATATATATATAGTATGTCAAGTGTTATTGAAAAGAAATCAATAAAGTGCTCGATGGCAGAACAGTCAGAAATATTAAAACGTGACGCATTTACAGAAATGACTTGATTCAACATTAAATACTCCTAAAGGGTTAATATGTTATAAAATAAAACAATGAATTTCCCCAAGGTTGACTGGAATAATTAAAGGGAGATAACTCGGATATTATTCCAAGAGAGATCACTCAGACATTTCTAGTCCAACAGAGGGTTATGTTATAAAAAAAAAACAACCAACCTTCTATCATTAAGTTCTTTTTTGTTGTTCTTGTTATGAAAAAAACCCAACGAACCTTCTATCAGGAAGTTCTTTTTTTTTGTTCTTTCATATATCCTGTTTTTGCTATAAGGCATATATTGATACTACGATATATTTCACATAATATTAAAAATGGAAAATTACTGAAGGAATCGAAATATAAATACACAGCACTGACCGAACATGTGGAAAAAGTATGTGGATGGTGTAACTATTGAGGTTGTTGAGAAGTTTTGTTACCTTGGTGATACCATTGGAGCACAGGGTGGAGCAGGTGTTAGTGTGATTACGAGAATTAGGAGTAGATGGAGTAAGTTCAGGAAACTTCTACCATTACTAACCAGCAGAGCATTACTACTATTGACCAAGGGAAGCGTCTATCAGTGTGATGATGTTGTGAAGTGAAATCTGGCCAGTGAGGGTTGAGGATATGTGTTGCATGGAGAGAAATAATATGAAAATGATATGATGGATGTGTAATGTGAGTCTTAAAGACAGGCTGTTCTGGAGAGTATTGGGAGATGTATGCATAACAGTAGACTTTAATGGTATGGACACGTTGAAAGAATGGATTAGAGTTCTTGAAGGTTAGTAGATGTAGAACAGTTGAGGTAGCAGTTTCAGTTCACAGGGGAAGGTGAGCGAAAACATGGGAGGAAGTGACAAAAATGGACTTGAAAGAAAGGGGCATAAAGACCGGTCCAGATATAGGTGACTGTAAAAGTCAATTTCTTAAAGCTGTCCAACACGTACCAGCATGTAAAACGGACGTTAAACTGAATATGATGAATATGGTAATGAGGGTGCCATAAATGAGTTGTTTTATTTTCCTTAAACATTTAAATGTTATGGTGTCTCAGCTAATATGTGTACATGTACGTACATGACAATATTACAAAACTGATCAATTTTGGCCAAGATCAAAGTGTAGTATTTGTTCCGATGGATACTACACCCCATGGACTGGTATTGTCTTGGCCTTCGGGGCTTGATTTACGCCAGTCTGTGGGTTTGTCCTGTGCAGTTCTAGGAGGTCCACCCTCCCAGGCTTTGCCTCCCCTCTTTGGGGAGAAGTAAGTTTATTGCTTACTGCCTGAGGCGCTCCTACCGGGGAATGCCGACAGGGTTGCCCAGATAATTTTTAATGGCCAGAGTGCTCACCTTCTCGGGCACTGGCTTTTCAAGCCCCACTTTCCGACCCGACCTTGGGTCACATCTTACCTTGTGGGAGTAAGATAAAACTGGCCTTGTGCCTAACCTCCTGAAGAGGAGGTAAATAATACACACTGTTGTGGCCTTGCAAGGCCGATAATAATCAAGACAAACACAGTGGTGTTATTAACAAAACTGTATTGACAGAAGTATGTGTCATGATGATGGGGCCATAACCGCCACGAATTACTGCCGTAACGTTTAGATGTAACTATTTATTAAGTCTGGGTAAGTCCATTTATTCCTGAAATAAGTAGATCAGCATACACCTTAGTCGCCACTACTCCTGAGTCTATTCTGACCCGTAGTGGTAAGACCAGTCAGAATTCCATCTATGGCTTAAATAGAAACTATGAGGTCTATTTCTGTAAAATACAAAGTTTGTTTAAAATATATTCAGATTCAAACCTGTCTGAAGATACCGTTTTTTCCCCTTTGCAAAACTCAATCATGTTCTGAAAAGCTAAGAAAACAAACAACCAAACCAAACACCATAAATAAATATTTGAATATATAAAGAACTTTAAGCGTAATTTTTTTTTACCAAAATGACCGGATTCGGCATTAAATGACCCGAAAAGGGTTGATATGCCGTAAAACAAAATCACCAAACCGTACACCATGAATAAATATTTGAAGTTATAAATAACTTTAAGCATAATTTTTTTTACCAAAATGACCGGATTCGGCATTAAATGACCCGAAAAGGGTTGATATGCCGTAAAACAAAACCACCAAACCATACACCATGAATAAATATTTGAATATATTAAGAACTTTAAGCATAATTTTTTTTACCAAAATGACCGAATTCGGCATTAAATGACCCGAAAAGGGTTGATATGCCATAAAACAAAACCACCAAACCATACACCATGAATAATTATTTGAATATATAAAGAACTTTAAGCATAATTTTTTTACCAAAATGATCGGATTCGGCATTAAATAACCTAAAAAGGATTGATATGCCGTAAAACAAAATGACCAACCCAAACTATCTAGATTCAAACTATATTTAGCAAAAGAAAAAGGAAATGTTACTTCTCTACAAAACATGGAATTTGTACAAAAAATTACCCAAACTCAAACTGTATTCATCAAAAGATGAAGGAAGCGTTCATTTTCTTCAAAATATTGTCTGTTCAAAAAATACCCAGATAAAATATTTTTCTTTACGATTAATTACAAACTATTTATTTACAAAATATATTCCCATGAAACAAATTAATCTGCAAACTATTCATATGCAGACCAAAAATTTAAAGCATAAATAAATATGTGAAGGTATTAAGAACTTGAAGCATAAACAGTTTTACCAAAAGATAGTGTCAAGTCTGCTGCAAAGAAGGTAGGCTGCCTCTACCGGACTAGAAAACTTCTCGCAGCTACCAGTATCCTATATATCTACAAAGCCACCATTCGCCCATGCATGTAGTATTGTATCCACATCTGGGCTCGTGCATAACCCACTAGTCTCCCCCTCTTAGACAGGGTTCATAACAGAGCCTCTAATCTAATAGATCTCACACTGTCTACCAAACTCAAGCCCCTGTCCCATCGCCACACTGTTGCATCACTGTGCTAGTTTTACAAGCACCTCAATCGAATTTGCTCCGACGAAGTTGCTATAGCCCCGATAAACCCGACAATCAGCAAAATCCCCCCCTTCAGAGTAGAGATCCCCAAATGTCAGAAAATGTTTCTACTCTAATCACTTCTTTCCTTGAACTGCTTGCCTTTGTAATTCCCTCTCTGCTCTTTGTTTCCCCGACTGTACTAACGTGCAGAAATTTAAATGTAATGGAACAATCATCTCGCTGCAGAACTCCCCACTCTGGATGCCATTATAAATCTAGCCCCTAATTCTTAGTAGCAATGTGACTTCTTCGGGGTGAATACAAGTAAAATTAAAAAAAGAAGAAAATGACTGAATTGATTCAGCATTGAATAACAGCAAAAGTGTTGATATGCCGTAAAACAAAACAACCAAACCAGATTTTGTTAACAAGAAAATAAATCGAATCCCCACAAAATTCGATCAGTTAAATTTGGAAGACAATTCGGAATGTGTGTTCTACTTAGCAATAAAGCCAAAGATGTTTATAGCAGATGTGAAACACGGAAGTGAAAATGATTTAGAGTGTCTGGACATTTTAGAAGAGATAATGGAATTAAAGGTTCTTGTCTATTTTGAAAATCAGGCTTTGGGAAAATTAGGAAAATAAACGAACGTCAATTAGTTTGCAAAGAAATAAATTAAATTTGAATCTCTTAAAAGATCTCTTATTTTTTGGCAAGTGAGAAAATTTATCCGGCAAACATTGAACTTCACCAATAATATATATTTGCTTGATTTCAATTAGTTGATCAGAAAAAAACACAAGTCGTATTCTGATAAATAAATCTGTTTTAATATGTAATAATCTCATTTTTGCTTTGATATATATAATATATATATATAAGACACAGCCTCCTGAAGACGGTTGAGAGACCGAAAGCGCTAGAGGAATGGCCCACGACACAATGCTAGGTGCCATACTCCACCAGTTGAAACCCGAAAACCGAATAATCGCTCGCCGTGTTGAGAAATTGACAAGAAAGATCGTGAAGAGAGAGAACTCAGTGGTCTTTAATGACGCTTGCATAAAAATATTTGTAACCACTCCTATATTGGATACACTACAAGACAACTACACCAGCGCATTAAAGAACATATGAACACCAATATATCTTCCTTCTTTAAACATACTTCCTCATGCAATACTACACAACAAGACATAAGCGTTTCCATTCTTTCTTCCTCCAGAAACCTAGGCGACCTAAGATTGATGGAAGCTATCCTCATTTCTAAACATAATCCAACTCTAAACCACAGACATGAATTAAGCTCTACCTTCATTATATAACCTACTCCCCCCTGAACCCATCTTCCAGATGATAAACCACCCACCCCTCCCTTACATAATAAACACTATTTGCCCAACTTATAACTATTATATCCCATTTTACCCCTATCTCAAAAGAATTGACTACATCTTGGTCTGCAACCCATCATTACATTAGTGCCTGATATCCCCACAATTTTTTGCAAACCCCCCACCACGCCCCACCTCATCTGAATAAATAAATAAACAAACACCAAACAAATAAGTAAATAAACAAGTAAAACATATAAACAAATGTATAAAGAAATCTGAGATTTATTAAATTAAATTACAACAAACCAAGCCAACTAGCAGAATTTCCTTTATATCTTGATATCAAAAATATGAATAAATAAATAAACAAATGTTACAGTACTGTAGGGCCCCATTATGCAAGGCACAGTAGGTTAACTAGTATCAAATAGCTAATTTTGTTATTGAAAAATAGGTTTTGTTTCTGGACTCAGAAGTGAGTTCAGAGAAGTGTTTGATTCAAGAGTAGTCATAACAAATTTAGACACCTGACGTGACCTTTGAGTCAGAGATCAGAGTGAGTCGTTTTTGTCCCCATATCGTGCGTGGGAATGATGATTACGTCACCAAAAAAAACAAGAACTTAGCTTTTTAGAATCAGTCTGAGCTTAGAGGCGATACCGTTTAGACCGGGTGCGAGCATGTAGCCGTCAAACTGGTAAGGCCCCGCTCTGGGAGGGCAGAAGATATCCCAAAAGGAAAGAAGATAGCCGAAGTATGAGAGAGTCGAAACCGGAATCCCCCTGACAGCAAGCGAACCAAGAGATAAGAATTGTGTGAGAATAAAGAAACTTGTGTGAAATTTCCCTTCAAGAAAATTCGTGTCTCGTGTGTTCATTCTGTCTGAGACAGACCTCTTCCTTCGATCAAGACGACACAGCCAGCGAAGACTAGACGAATCACAGGCCAAAGAAGAGAACAGAAGATAAGGTAAACCTTGAGATTTATTTGAGAACTTTTTAGAGACTTTAAGATACGTATAAATGAACAGAGGCCGTAATTGAAAAAGGCTTGAGATGCCGTTTTCAGACATGTAGCGTGTATCGTAACACAAACACCAAACAAATAAGTAAATAAACAAATAAAACATATAAACAAATGAATAAAGAAATCTGAGATTAGTTAAATAAATTACAACAAACCAAGCCAATTAGCAGAATTTCCTTTATAACAGTATATCAAAAATACCAGAATTGTGCCACCTTTGACCTTTAAATAGATAAACCTTCCTACCTAAAACGTAAGACACTTAAGAGGTAAATTAAAACCAATATATAACAAATAAGCTTAACGAGACATAGCTAAAATATAATATACTGCACCAATAACAAACTAAATAACTTTCTACAACATATATAACATCTAATGCCGGAACCAGCCTATTAACAAACATATATATAGTTTAAATAAAACCTACGTTTCATACACGAGAAAAAAAACAAGAAAAAAACAAAAGAATAATAGTAAATATATAAATAAAAAAATAATTAAATAAATAAAAACAGCAAACAAGTATATATATATATAGATATATATATAAAAAAATAATATAGGATATAATATTTAATATTTAATATTTAATTAACAGTTACACAACACTCATCCAGATCTTATTACGATATATTTCATTTACCTCTGAACACTTAATCCTGAACACTTCCGGTTTAACCCGCCAGCGCATCTGGCATTATCTCGGTCTCCGGGATTTTTTCTTTTATTTATTTTTGACGAGGAGAGGATATAACTCTCGAAATATATTAAATTGATCACTGATTATCCGGACAATTACAGAATAACACTCTTGCTGTCTATGTAAGTTCGTCTAGAAAAATAAACAAACCTTTTTCGATCTATACCCAATTTATTTTCGGTTTTGCTTTGTTTTTGTTCTTTACAACTTCCAGCGATCCGGAACTTTGCATTGCCTTCAACCTTTTTAAAACTTTTATTATTACTCACAGCAATGCTTCAAGCAAACTACCAATTTCTACTATATATATATATAATTCAAAATGCTTTACTAGTATCCTTGCCTAATCACACGATGTTCTTGAAATTTTGAAGACAGAAATCTCAAGCCAAGAACGAATAGTGGGGAGGAGCTCCGTCGTGTTGAAAGACAACAGTCCTCATTTTACGCTTTCTCTGTAACTGAGGGATAAGATGATCACGGAGCAGGGCGGTATTATTCACTTGTTTAATTGTCGAGTCGAAGAATAGTTGCAATCGATATTCAGCACTAAATGTCATTCACACACATAACCTTTCTGGATGCATACTTTTAGATAAAACCGCTTTTGGATTTTCAAAGCTCCAAATTACACAGATATGGCGGTTAACCAAGCCGCAAAGTGAGAAATAAACCTCGTCTGACCACAACACATGTTATAACACCAACTGATTTTCCATAACCCAATTCACGAAAACCAGTCGTTGTGGTTTGTCTGCATCATCGATAGATTGGCCTAGGCTGATGCGGTAAGGCTGCATACCTTCGTGATGAAGAATCCGTGTAACACTGCGTTGGGGAATGCCTGTGAGTCCAGCTACACCTCTTGAACTTGCATGGCCAAGTGGATTAGTTGACTGTAAGCTTATGACTGCCTCTAAAACAGCACCTACACGATTTTCCTCAACTGACGGTCTGCAGCTTGATGGTAAATCATTGAGTGTTTTTGTGCTCTCTAATTTTTTTATGAATCGTATCAGAGTAGATAAAGGAAATTGATTATTTCGCATGGCTTTTATCTTTTTGTATGTTCTCATTGTTGCAGCTGCATTTTCATTATTCTTATAATACAATTTTACAAACTCCAGTCTAGTTTCCAAATCTAGTGGCATGATGTAAATAATGACCTGTAAAGTATAAAAAAAACATTAATTATACAAACGCAATGCATGTTATCTATAACATATATAAAAGTAATGTTAACTAATCTCTGATTGGTGGAATAATTTTGAACAATATAAATTTGCATGCATTTTAACTCACCCTGTATATTATTTACATACTATACGATTAAGATTTCTTCATATAAGATTTCATGAAGCGACCACCGACTAGTCTAAGGACAAGCAAAAAAAATCCAAACGTTCAATAGCTGGAGATTGAAAGAAATAGGATTTTATATGGCTACAAGGTGATTTTTCATTTCCTAATTGTTACAGAAAACTTAGGTAGAAAAATATGATATCCCCCGGCATCATCCTCAATTTATTCATGCGTCCGCATTAAATATTTTGTTGCATAAATTTTATTTCCTTTTCAGTGAACAAAAATTATTATATTATTTATTAAAAATAAGTACAATAGTGTATTAGTTTTTTACCATTGTAGAATTATATTTTTATTTCGTATTTTGATATTATCATTTCCATTTACTTTTGAGAATCAACATGGCGTCCATTTGTAAAATGTTCCCAGTGTTTGAGTTTTGAGTTGAGAATACTTATTTGTGTAGGAGAATATTACCTCCTACTTCCTATTCATATCGTTAAGACGAATAGAATATTGAACTGGATAAAGTATTTTCCTGATGATATTGATTCGAAATACTTTTAAAAAAATACATGACCAGATCTTTGCCAGTTGTTTATTGCTAAACAGAATATTCAATTGAGTTTGTAAAAGCGAGGTTATAATGTGCTTACAGATCAACCAAAAAGTTGCTATTACTTTATATATTAGATCAAACGTTTAAAAAAAGTAGATTTCTTTGATGTAAGTTTAAATTTATTGAAAATAATTAAAAACTATAGCGGTTGTACTGATGAGATAAAACGAATGCGTCGTCTAGTGTTGACAAGTAAAAAGAAGTGAACATGACAATAACTAAAAAAGAGACAATGCACATGTGATATATAAAGAGAATGTCTTTATTTTCTGAAATAAATACAACTCCTAGTTGACATAAGCAGGAGAGAGGACGCTTTTCTTCGTAGGTGCCAGGAAGCTTTCTGTGACTGCTGTGTAAATCCCAAAGAGTCTGGAAGTAGTTCTTCAAAGTTCCGGTGGAAATTAATAAGTCCAGGAGTCTGATTGGTCATTGTGTGACCCAACCACCTCACAAAAGCTGCTCTCTGCGAGAGGAAAGAAAGGAGAATAGAAAGTGAACCTTGGGTTTACTTTCGGCAACCTCGTAACTCTTGCTTCCCTTTATTTTGTTCTTTAGTCCTCACATTCCATGAGCGATGTTTCTGACAAAGGGGGAAGAATTGCTGTTTTCTAGGTCAGAATCTATCTAACACTTATCGTTGGCTAGTTTTTGACTTTGAAATAGTGTTTTTTTTAGCTCCTTACATCAAGCAGCTTCATGCCTTGTCTGGAGCGATTTCCATAAAAACAAACAAAAAATTATGATTGACAGCTAAACTGACAGGACACAGGATGTAGTAGTGTTAACCACTTGAAATTGCATCACAGTAGCCATTATGAAAAAAATCTTAGTCATAGACATGGCTTAATGAATCGCTTAATTGAAGCTGTTAACTTTCACTGAATCACTACTACTACTACTACTACTACTACTGTCGGCTCCAGCTGCTGTTGTTTACGTTCTCGTTTAGCGAATCAGACTTATGCGTAGAGCCCATGAAGATCGTGCCTCATGAAGTCTCTTTCATTGGTTGCAGTTATGGGTTAGACCTGAAAAATTACAAGATCACCCCCGACACTGAGAAAGCAGCAAGGCTCAGTGGTTACATATAAAAGCGGGGAAGGTTTGACCCCGTACATAAAAACGAATGGCGGTTAAACATGCACTCAAGAGAGTAGAAAGTGGACCTTGGGTTTACTTTCGGCAGCCTCGTAACTCTCGTTTCCCTTATTTTTTCCTTTAGTCCTCACATTCTGTTTCTGGGTCAGAATCTATCCATCTGATACTTATCGTTGACTAGTTTTTGACCTTGAAGCAGTAATTTTTTTTTTTAGCTCCTTACATCAAGTGGCTTCATGCCTTGTCTGGAGCGATTTCCATAAAAAAAAGAAGCAACATTGTTATTCTCACTCCATCAATTTGTTATTTCACACCTGACCTGATACGTCCTTGCTTGCCACATGCAGAGGTAGAGATGACATTCCAGTAATTATAGGAGCAACCGGACTCCTGAAAAA